>PVJH01022419.1:0-17864 GCA_004026705.1 Nesogale talazaci
TTAGTCACCTAACCCCTGTGCGCCCCCCCCCCCAAGTAACCAGCGCCCCTCAAAGGCCCAGAGTATGCCCCCTGGCATTCTACAACCATACCCTTTTCTCACTCCATTCCAAAGATTAAAAAACCGAGCCCAGGGACCTGGTCCAGAGCGAGGGAGGGCAGACATGGACATAGGAATGCAGTCCCTCCCTCTAGCTAGACCCAAGTGGGGACACTGGAGCAGAAATCGATCTGTAACACTCCCCCCCCCATCTCACCCCTTAAACTCCATAGTAAATGAAATCTCCCAGAGCCCTGTGGACTTGGAGACACTGGCAGCCCCCACCCTGCCCTGTCCTCAGTTCTTGAAGCCTGTCCCCTCTAGCTGGACTTCAGGAGCAGGAGGCTGGCATGCTGCTCAAACAGGCCCATGGAACCCTGGCTAGGAAAGCCAGGGCCCCACCCTAGGAAGGACCTGGTGGGGCTGGGCTGCCACCAGCACCAGGCTTTTCCTGCTGGCTCTTTGGTTATGACGGGACCCTTCTGGACCCTGCACTCTCTGCAAGCCATTTGTAAAGGACAGGGGAGGCTGTGGGAGGTAGCTGGGCCCAAATGTGACATGAGGGGTTACATGACTCTGAAACCCTGTGGACTAGGCAGGAAGGTGTAGGGGCCTCCTCCTTGTCCCTCCCTGGGTGGCCCCAGGCAAGCTTTTGATCTCTTACCTGAAAATCAAGGGGAGCCCTCACTGAGTGCTGTAAAGTTGGTCTTGGGTTGGGTGCAGAGATCTTTGTAGGGAATGGGATCCCCATAAATGACTATGCTCCCCCCTCCCCCGCTGCTGTAAAGACTGGATGACATAGACCATGAAAACACCTGGTTCCTCCACACAGGGTGTTCCAGGCCCTTGAAAACCCAGAACTGGGGTTTCCCGGTCACGGAAGGTTCCCACCCCAGAACCGTAGTCAGGTTTAGAGTGAACATTTGTGGGTGCCCACCTGGTGCTCCCCACTCCAGCGCAACCACCGGGCATGACCCCCCAGCTTGAGTGTGCCCAGAGAGGTGAACCCTGGGTACGGGGCAGGCATGGGGCGCGGGGGTGGGGGGGGGGAGAAGAATGCGGGCATGGAGACTCTTCTACAGCAGGATCAAGAATCCAGCCCTTGGTGAGCCCTGAGGCAAGGCCAGAACTTTCTAGCAATTTCAAAGCAGAACAATGCTGGGGGGTGGGGAGTATAGCCATCGTCCTCCTCACCCAACCCAAACGCTCTTCTGATTGCAACAATCTTTGAGTCCAGTCTGGTACACTCTCCCCATGGGAACAGGATCTCTGATGCCCCAGACTGCTGCCAGCTGGCCCTGGGACCAGGGGAGGAGAGGAGGTCAGAGTCCTAGGCCTGGAAGGAAGCGAGGTGGAGGAGAGGGCCTTCCTGGGTTGCCAGGGACTGGTTCCAGGGCAGGGAGCCACTCTCCCTGAGGACCCGGCTCTCTTCTCCGCTGCTTCCAGCTCTGAAAGGGGTGGGCACAGCTGACAGGGCCTCACTCTGTGGCCAGGCTGGGCAGATAAATCAGAAACCCAAACCCAGCCCACTGCTATGGGGGTAGATTCCAACTGGGATTTCCGAGACTGTAAATCTTTCCCCGGGCAGAGAGTCTCCCCGACTCCCACCAAGAATGGCGGCCAGTGAGTCTGAACCACTCACCTGCACCCAAAGCACCACCAGGACTCCGTTCAGACAACTGAAGATGCCCCTCCCCCCCAACCCCTGTTTCCAGGCTTAAAAACATTCCTGGGCGAGGCAGAACAGCTTGGAAAAGTGAGTCTCTGTGTCCTGCCCCTCTCCCACCCCCACGGTCCTCTCAAAACCAGGAGTCACTGCCATCCAGTCAGTGTTGACTTACAGCAACTCTTGTGGGTTTCCAAGACCGCCGCTGTTAGCCGGATAGAAAGCTCAGCCTCTCTCCTGGGGAGCTGTTGCTGGTTTTGAACTGTTGACCCTGAGCATTGCAACCGTCCTGTCAGAGGAGAGCAAAAGAAGTGAGGGGACAACAGGAAGCCTAGCCCTCCGGGGTTCGCAGCGCATAACTTCTCACCAACCGCCTCTTTGTGCGCAGAAGCAGGGGCCTGGGTGATGCCCGGACACAGAGCGGCCAAGGCCGTCGGGCTGGGCGCCGCTGGCTGGAGCCGTGAGTGTGTAGCTCCACAGAAAGCCCCGGGGCGGGTGCAAGCAGAGGCGCAGGCACCTTCTGCCCATCGGCGCGCACACACCTGCGCCCTCCCCGACGCGCCCACGCGCCCGCAGGCACACGCAGGCACGCACAGGCACTGCCTGCGCGCACCGGCACTGGTCCTTGTCTGCGCGCAGTCCCGAAGACGCGCTCCCGGAAGAGCCCACGCGCCCGCCGGCTCCCCCCGCCGCGCCTCCCCAGGTGCACCCACTGCGGCCGAGTCGCCCGAGCTTGGCGGCCTGCTGGAGGCGGGGGTGGGGGCGCAGGCCGAGTCAGCCTGGGCAAGCCCCGGGGGCGGCTCCCGCCGCGCGCTCCTCGGCCTCCCCTTTAAAAATCCCGCCCGCGGAGGAGGCGGATGTAGGGCGGCCCGTCCAATGGCAGCTGCGCGCTTCGGGAGTCTCGGAGACTCGAGCCAAAGAGAGCGACAGAGCCGGCTCGGACCGACAGACGGACGGACGGCTTCCCAGCGGCTGCGGCGAGCCCGCTGGCCCCGGTCTGGCTCCCATTCCGCGCTGCAACCCCAGCGTCCGCGCAGCCCCGGTACCAGCGCGATGCGCGGCCCTGGCGGCGGGGCACGGGCGACCACCGCGCCCGGGCCCGCGCGCCCGGGTCCCTAGCGTCCCGCGCCGCCGCCCTGCCCTGCGAGGGCCGTGGGGACCCCAGCCACAGCTGGCCCAGGTCCTGCCCGCGGGGCCTGCTCAGCCCCGCCAGGCGCGCGGGCCCGCCATGCTCCTGCTGTCGCCTCGCAGCGCGCTCCTGTCGGTCTACTGCCCGCAGATCTTTCTCATCCTGTCCAGCGGCAGCTACCTGTGAGTGCCGTGGACCGCGCGCGCGGGCGGGCGGGCGGGCAGAGGGCACCGCCGCAAGGAGCCGGGGTGGGACGGCTGGTGTCCAGCGCGCGCGGGTGCCGGGAGACGTTGCGTGGTCTCGCCGGCCTTAGCTGCCCAGGTCGAGCGCCCGGCGGGGTGGGAGTGGGGGCATCTGTGGCCAGGAGAGCTCCCGCCTGTGGGTTCGTTCGGAGAAGGGCGGCCCGTGCAGTCGCTAGGCAGCCAGCTGCACGCACTGAGCGCGCGGACCGGTGAGCGCTCGTCGGCACGGAGGTTTCTGTGCTTCCCAGCCGAGGACCCTCTCACGCAGCCCACGGCCGTGCTTCACTCGGGAGAGCCGCACGCGCGCACACGCGCCCCGCGCACCCTCTGACACCCACGCCGAACCGTGCCAGATAGCGTCTGGACTGTGCACCCACGGTCGCGGCCGCTTCTCACGCCTTCCCGCCGCTCTGGGC
Organism: Nesogale talazaci; assembly: GCA_004026705.1. NCBI lineage: Eukaryota > Metazoa > Chordata > Mammalia > Afrosoricida > Tenrecidae > Nesogale > Nesogale talazaci. The sequence continues at coordinate 3,493 of PVJH01022419.1, forward strand.
GGCCAGACCGTCGAGTCCGACTTCTCACCTGGGGGGCGTGAGGCTGCGCGCGCGGGAAGCCCCAGGTGCCCAGACCACAGGAACACGCGGAGCGGGTGGGAGCGAGGACGCGCGCGTGTGCCGGGCTTCCGGGGCTCCGGCAGGGCCTGCCCAGGCCCAGAGAGCCGAGGGGCGCGTCGGCGCAACGGTAGCTTCGCCTGCCTCCTAATGGGACGCATATGCTCTGGCCTCCGATTTAAGAAGAAGTTTGATTTACAGAACCGCCGTTTGGGGGAATTTAAGCTGGATGCTACTGATTAAACCTCAGAGTCAGCTCCCCTTCCTCCTCCTCCTTCCCTTTCCCCCTGTCCCTTCCCCCTCCCCCTCCTTTACACGCGGGCCACGTCCGGGGTCGCCTACCGCGGCCAGAGGGGGCAGCCGCCGCCTTCCCGCTCTGCGCGCTACCCCCTCCCCGCGCGGCCGCAGTCCCTAATAAATTGCCGCGCCCCCACCCCCTTTTAATAGAGACGCGGCCAATTTCTCCTCCAGCTCCTAGGAAATTACAATCCTACCAGTTTTCCTTCTATAAATAGTCGCGCATCTTGAAACAAAAGTTCGCAACCGCAGCCAGATGCTGCGAGGCTCGCGGTTTCCCGGGCTGTGGGACTTAATTACAAGGTCCGGGCGCGGCGAGCGCTCCAGGCCCGGCGGGCAGCCCCGGCTGCGGAGGCATCGCCTGGGGCGGGCGGGGTGGGGGATGCCTGCCCAGGGGGCACCCACACCAGGGGAAAGGGCTAGGCTTTGGGGGTGGTGGGGGGGGTCTGTCCTGGGCACGGTCAACTCAGAGGGACCTTAGAATCCCAATCTCTGGGGACCTTCTCAGCCCACCCCCCACCCCCAACCCAGATACCAATATCTAAAGCTTTGCCAGGAAATCTAGCTCCTCAGCCTAAGAAATCATTTGGGGGCAGGCTGAGGTTTCGTGTTAGTGGGGAGGCCTCCAGGATAGGAAGCTAGGGGTTCCGTGGAGGTAGGGTCCTAGGAGGGGGCCAGAGAGGGGGTCCAAGAGTGGAAGGCCCCTGCCCCTTCCTTCATCTGGCAGGTGGAGGCCTGGATACTCCTCTAGACCCCAATATTTCCTTTCCAAGAAAGGATCCCCCAAGCCCGGGCCTGCCAGTATGCCATCTGTGCCCCCTCCCGCTGGCTCCAGCGTGTGCGCCCAGCTGTGTTGGCAGAAATTCTGAGGCAGCAGCTATCCCAACACTCGAGCCAGGCCTGGGCGGGCGTGGGTTGACTCTGCCCCCGCCTGCCCCTGCCTGCCTTCAGCACCCCCTCCCCAGCAGCAGCCCCAGCCTGACCTTCAATGTCATCACAGGAAACCTGGGGCTGACTGAAGAGACCCGGAGGGGTGGGGGCTGCTGTGGTCCTGATCCTCGTGTGCAGGCAGGGCTGGCGGGGCGTGTGAGGGGTTGTGGATGGGCCAGGGCACAGAAAGGAACTGGGTGAGAAGGCCCTCAAGGGACCCCCTGTGTCCCAGCCCCAGATTTGAGCCAGGGGGCCAGGATGCCTCCAGGGTTGTGAAAAGTGGGTGCAAGGGAAGATACGGGCCTCCTTCCAGAGGACGGCTTTGAGGTGAGGCCTGTGGGATCCCAGGGTGTCAGGACCAGGAAGGAGGTCAGGGCAGAGGTTTGTTTCTGCTTCAGAGAACTTTCCAGAAGGCCCACATTGCTTGCCCCCCCCCCCCCCCCCCCGACACACACACAGACACACACACACACGCACTTGGTGGACGTTTAAGACCCTGCTTTTATCAAGAAGGCCCTGGAGCAAGCACCCCGTTCTGGTTGCAGCCATGCCCAGCAAGTCACAAACACAGGCTGGCCCAGCAGCTGACTTAGAGGTCCCTGGGCACCTGCAGAAGAGCCGGCATGGCCTCCTGTCTGTGTCCCTGGTCCCGGCAGGAACCTCCAGAGCAAAGAAAGCAGGTGGAGAACCTGAGGGCCTGGCCAAGGCCTCAGGCCAAGTCCAATTGAACCATTGTCCTGGGCTGGCCCCTTCCTGTCTGGGCCTCCCTCTCCCTTTAGTCAGAAGTGGGGTTGGCAGCACCCCTCCCTCCCCACCACCACCAGGTCTTCCGGTCTGAGCCGGTGACCGCCTGGCCTGGGGAGCACAGTGAGTCACTGATGATGCGGTGTTTACTCACCGACCACCTGGCTGGCAGGGGACTGCCACCATGGCTGTGCCCAGCCTGCGCCTCTTCCTGGCTTGGTCACTGTGGCTTTGTTGGTGGGACCAACCTTGGTCCTGGAGCCCTGTGGGCATGACCCAGGCCGGAGGGTGCTGAGTCAGGGCCCCTCCTAGGGATCACAACCTGTGTGTGTGTGTGGGGGGGGGGTCAGAGTGGGCTGCCGAGCCAGGGCTGGAAGGCTATCCTAAAGGAACAGTCCCATCCTACGTGTCTGTGCTCAGTCCCAGAGCCAGGGGCTGCTGTGTGTCCTGCAGCAAGTCTGTGGCTTCTCTGAGCCTACTTCCCCTCTGGGATGTTGGGATGGAGACCCCTTCGAGTAGGTTGGGGTCCACCCACACTCTTTGTGGGGATAGGAAGCATGGGGCTTTGTAGAGAAGGTGAGATAGCAGGGTCTTTGCTGGGGGCTGCCATGGAGCCCCCCCCCCTGCCCTGCAGATGTACAGAAAACTCTCAAGAGTCATCTGCATGGACCAGGATCCACAGAACATTAGGTAGGAGAGAGCAGTGCGTTCTGGGAATGGGCGCCTCCGTGCCCTCTGCAGTGGGCATGGGATGGACTGGGAAGAAGGCTGGTCCTCTGTGTATCTCCAGAAGCTGAGGGACCTGCAGGACACTGCCTGCTTTGTGGCTGGGTGTCTTTGTGAGTGACCCAGGGCTGGTGCTCTCTTTTCCTGCCTCCATGGTCCTGTGACTGGGGTGGATGGGGGCAAACAGGGAGGAAGTGTAGCCAGCGTGCTCAGCTCAGGGGTCATCAGTGGGGTCCACTTGGTGAGCTGCCTGGCCGGCTGCATCTCAGAGAGATAGGCTGCATCTGCTCAAGAGGAGTGTGTGTTTCCAGAAGGCTTCCTGGAAGAGTCAGCGTGCCCAGTCTGTTTTTGAAGGCTGACTAGGAGTTGCCCAGACTGAACTATAAAAGGCAGGTGGAGAGAGCTTCCTGGCCGAGGGACACATCACCAGTCACCATTAGGCACCTTCACTCAAGGCTCCCCAGGGTCAGCCTCGAAGTTCTTGGCCAAGGTGGGCATACCAGCCCTTCCCTGAGGTCACCAGGGCTAAAGCCCTCCCCACCCCCCATCCCCCACCAACACCCAGAACCCAAGAGAATGTTCTCCCAGGGAGAGGAATCCAGGGTTTCTGGCCTCCTCAGGATCACTGTGGGCAACTGAGGCAGGATAGGTGTCCCCCCCAAGGGAAGGTGATTTGGAATGCCATCGTTTCCCTCCTTCATGTGGGTGAGGCTTCTGGGTGGCACTGTGCAGGGTCCAGGCCCGGACCTGCTCCAGGCACACCCACTGACAGCTCAGGGCGAGTGCAAAGTCGTGAGTCCAGGTGGCCGTGTGTGGCTGTCCCCCTTCGCCTCAGATCTCTGCCCTGGGAGGTGCGGGGGCTTCTGTGTCCCCCGGTGGCCAGCATTCTACACGGCCCTGGGTCCGAATCGGAGAGGGCTCGCACCCCCACCGCCAAGGGGCCAGGAGGCCGTCCCCCCCCCCCTCGTCAGATGAAACCCGCTTGGGGATCCTGAGCCGGATGAAAGGGTCATTGTGTGGTGCCGGCCGCCCGCTGGCCAAGGACAAAACCACCGTTTGTCCTCCTTCCCCGGCGGGCCCGGGCTGGGGGCCTCCCCTCGGCCTGGCCGGTGGTGGGGGTGGGCACAGGTGTGCACCGACCCTTCCCTTCTGTGTCTCCTGTCAGGGGGCTGCTTTGCCCACCCAGCCTCCCTGCCCCCGCCACCAGTGCTGCTGGTGAGAGGGAGACCCAGTTAGGGCCAGACTTGCTCTGGGCGCCAGGCAGGGAGCTCCCAGGCCCTGGAAGGGTCCAAGCTGGGAAAGGGAAGCCCGCGCTCCTGGGTCCTCAGGGTAAGGCAACCTGTCCTGCTGTGGTCACCCTGTGCTGCAGGCAGTGGAGCTTAGGACTCCTGTGGCCACGGCCGAACTGCCTTCCTTGGGCTCGGAGTTCCCTTGAGGGCTCAGAGTAAAGGGCATTACACTCTTACACTGGCCACCCCCACCTCTGTGCTGCCCCGCCCCCTTGCAGCCATGAACCCAAAGCCGGTACAGCCAGCGGGGACGAGGTCCTTCCCACCAGGAGCGGCCCTGGCCCTGGCGTGGGAAAGCCCCGGTCAGCTGGCACCTGCAGTCCCCCATCACTTTCCCCAGCCTGCTCCCCAGGTCAGAGGGTTCCTGTGCTGGGGGGCGGGGAGGGGGAGGCCAGGCTCCGTCAGGGAGAGAGGACCCTCGGCTCTTAGTTCGCCCCCACCAGCTGCAGCGCCCACTGCCAGAGTGTCAAGGGGTCCAGGACCCACACAACCCCCGGGGGGGAACACAGATGAAAAACCCTTTTGAGCAGGAATTTCTCCAGAACATCCCGATGGCGGGCCATGGAACCCAGCATTCCCCCTCCGGAGAACTCTCTCCTCGGGGGCAGATGGGGGCACGCCTTCCGGTTGGTTCACTGTGTGTCTCTCCCGCTTGGCTGAGGAGAGACGGACGGACTGACATGGCTGAGAGCAGGGCTCACAAGGGGCCACTGTCCTCCGGGTAGGTTGGGGCGAGGCCGTGTGCTGGTTGGACACGAGGTCGTGGAGCTCAGCCCTCACCGGTCCTCGCTGCCTGGCCATCTTGCCTACGCAAGTTTCCCACCTCCAGCCTCGTCTTTCCAGCATGCCCGTCCTTCGCCATCTCTGAGGGGGCTCTGTGTTGGGGGAGGGGGATCCGGGCCCCCTTCTCGGCCAGTGCACTCCTATGTAATGAGCGTTCACTGTCTGTCCCTGCCAGGGGATGATACTGGGCTGGATTAGTTCAGCAGAGCTCCCGGACTAAGACTAGGAAGAAAGGCCCGGTCATATTTCTGAAAATTAGCCCAAGAAATCCTGTGAATCACCATGATTTGACCCAGCACTGATGGAGGGGCTGGTGCTGAGAGAGGTCCCTCGAGTCAGGGCCTCTGGCTGGCCACCTGTGACCACAAATCTTGAGACCCCAGCAAGATCCCCATTGAGGGTTCTCTAGGGTAAAGTGACCAGATTTTCACATTGGTAGAGCAGGGCACCATTGACTGGGGGGGGGAGGGGGCGGGGGGGGGGAGGGTGTAGAGGGGGTATATTCCCTTCCCGTTCTCCCGCTGTTCCCTAGCTTGTCTTGCATTCTTCTCCAAAAGCAGGACTTTTTAAAAATGCCACAGGATGCGGGAAAAATCGTTTGAAATCGGGACTGTCCCGCCAAAAGTGGGATGTCTGATCACTTTACTCTAGGGCTGCCTCCAGGTTTAGATTTGGACCCAGGGGTCCATTTTCTTGGTGGTGTGAGGAGGGTGGTAGGGGGCGGGGGGTGCATCATACTGCTGTTCCTGGCCCATTGCGACCCTGGGCCTGCCTGCCCATGGGGGTTCTAAGAGCCGAGAGGTGAGGTGGTCTCAGATGACCTCATAGGCTCTGTGGGCTCTGCACCTGCACACACACACACACACACACACACACACACACACACGCTGTCCTGGCTCAGTGGAACGGAGGCTGCCTTGTGAACTTCCTGCCCCTTCTTAGAGCCTCAGCCCGCCCCCCCACTCCCCACTTAGGCTGAGATATTTTTTCTGAACCCTGCTATCCCTTGCCCCCTCCCTGCTAGCCTTCCTCACGGCTCAGAGCTCACTCTGCAGTCATTGTGGCTCCAGGGCCAGGGACTGAGACTGGTGTGTGTGTGTGTGTGTGTCCATGCCTGCATGTGTGTGATGACTGACTGGAGGAAGAGTGGGGTCCCCCTGACGTTTATGTTCACGAAGCCCTGAGCACCCTGTGGACATGGTGGCCTCCGGTCCCCAAGGAGAGAGAGAGCAGGTGGGCAGGGAGAGGCCATGATGGAGAGTGGGCAGCTCTGGGAGGCTGGTGGCTGGGCTGGGGGTGGGGGTAGGGGTGGAGGTGTGTGTGTGTGCGCGCAACTTCGCCTGGAGGTTGAGCATCTTAGTGCGGGGTGGGGATGGGAAGCTGGAGGTAGGGGCATCAGCCTCAGACAAAGTGGAGGGCCTGGAGGGCGCTGAACCTGCAGGCCCGGTTGCTGATGGGGTGCAGCATAGCTGGGGTGCACCCTCAGCCCCAAGCTCTGTGCACCAGGCCAGCAGGCCCACAGTTAGAGGTAGGGTGGGGAGTGCTCCTGGCCTGAGTCCAGCAGCATCCACAGCCTTGGGCTGAGTCTGTGGCCCAGTGGCGGCTTAGGCTTCAAAGTCCCACATGTGCTGGCCCTGCTGCCTGGGGGAGGGGAGTCCCCCCAGCTGATGACTTCTGACTTCTGTGACTCAGGTCTCCCCAATGACCTCACTGCTGGCAGGGAACACCGGGAATTTCCCGGCGCTGCCAATGTGCCCCCCCACCCCAGGGAGCCACCCGTCCCCCGGGGGCCTCACCTGCTGGCACATCTGGGCCTCTGCCTGCTGGGCTCTGGGCAGGGCTGGCCCGGCATGCCTGTCTGTGACTATGGGCTCAGGAGCTAGCTCCGTCCTGTCCTGTCCTGTCGTGTCCCAGGGGGATCGTCACCTCCTTGGTGGCATTGCCTGGGAGTGGAGCCCAGTGTTGGGGGTGCCCATATCCCTGGGTGGTGGCCTTCTTGAGCTTCAGGCTTGTGAAACAGGGCTGCGGAGACCCAGCCAGGCGGTGGTCTGCGTGGTAGAGGGAGTACTGGACAGGGGAAGCTGGGGCAGCTTATCTGGCCCCTGCATTGGGGCCAAGGTGGTCCACAGGGAGATGAAGCACAGGGGGCCTGTCCCAGGGGGCCGGTTGGTGGGTCTGTGCTCAGAGCGGCCTCTGGGCTGCCAGGATGGGCCCCTTGTCTGCTGGAGAGTCGGGGGAGTGGACCCCTGAGCCTCCTGTGCCCGAATTTGCCTCCTAATGAGGATGGAGGGTAGGTGTGAGGTTCCATGCCAGGGAAGTCCTCCTCAGTGTCTAACCTTGATCCTGAACCTTGGGGCTGTGGGAAGGGAGCGAGGGGAGCCCGGACAGTGGGGTCCCTCCCCTAGATGTGTGCTTGAACCTCTTGTCAAGGAGGCCAAGTGTGGGAGATAGGGCTTGGCACTCTGTTCTGTGACCCCAGAAGTGACTCTGGACACCCCACCCTCTGCTTCCAGAGGGCGAGGGGTTGGGGGAGGACAGGACAAGGCTCTGCAGAGTAGTGGTGGGGGAGTCTGGCCCCCGATCTCTGCAGGATAATCACTGATGGCTGTGACAAGATGCCTCTCCCCTGTAGGCTGGTTGGAGGCCCCGCTCACATCCCCACTCCCCGGGACCAGCGAGGGCAGGGAGAGCCGCCCCTGTGGGCCAGCGTTGTCATTCTTTACAGAGATGGGCAGCCTCCTCTTTCCCTCAAGGAGCAGCTGGCGGTTTCAACCTGCTGACTTTGCCGTCCAGCAACCCTATACGCAAACCCACTGTGCCACCAGCACTCCCAGCGACTACCAGTAACCCCAAGGCCAGTGGTTCAAACCCAGGCTCAGCCTCAGGAGCCCCCAAGCTGGCTCCTCAGCCCTCTGGATCCCCCAGGAATCGGAATTGATCGGTAGACAGGACTCGTGGTTTGGTTGATTTACGGAGCAGGGGCTGGGGAGGGGGAGGCGGAGCTCCTGCCCAGAGAGCTTTGAGTGTCTGCTTACACGTGTCCGCGTGATTCAGAAAGGCACAGCGAGAATGGAATGGCTGCTGTCTATGGATGGTGTCAGAGCCACTGGATCTTGTGGGAACACACACACACACACACACACACACACACACACAGCTGCATTTCTGAGCCTGGGAATCTGCACTCGAGCAGACGGCCTCCCCTGGCGCCCTCGCGCCTCGGCTGGGCTTTGAACTCGTCACCCGGCAGCGCCACCTGGGCTCCTTCAGCCCGTGGGGAGGCCCTGCTCACTGGTCACTGAGTTTGCAGGAAGGGGGAAGACCACAGGGAGAAACGGATGGATTGTGGTCGAGGTTGCGCCGTTCAGCTAACGCACAACACTGAATTGGCTTGAAAAAGGGCCTGTACGGCTTTATGATATATAGTCCACCACAATAGAGTATATTTTAAAGCAAGGGTGGTCCAAAGTGTGCGTGCGTGTGTGTGTGTGTGTATGTGTGTGTGTGTGTGTGTGTGTGTGTGTGTGTGTGTGTAGGTGCCAGCTCTGAGAGAAGGCCAGGCTTGAAAGATGGGAGCAGGGTCAACTGCTGAGAGAGTGGGTGTGCCCTGCCCACCCTGGGCCTCCCTGTTCCTGGATGGGTCCCCTGGGATGGTGACCTGAGACTTGAACCTAGGACCAAGCTGGCTTTGTTGTGGTCTGCACTGAGGTGGCAGGGTCACTGCCCGGAGGCCTCTCTCCCCCTCAGACCCCAGCCAGGGAGGTGCAGGTGCAGCTCAGGCCTCCGGGCCCCCAACTCCCAGCCTGGCTAAGAACCAGTGGGTCTGCCAAGTTTCTGCCCACCTCTTCTGCCACCCCATCCATCTGTCCCGAGTTTCAGGAGGCGTCCAGGCCAAGCCAGCCTCCCACCCAGGCTACAGGGCATCCTCGTGCCACCCAGATCCGGGGAGCTGAGGCAGAGGCCCAGGCTGGGAGTCTCACTCCAGGTGGCACTAGTTGAATGTGGTGTCAGGTCTCCATGGCAAGTCAAGATGAACGTCTAGGTGGGATCAGGGCAGAGGCCTGCAGGGTCCACCAACTGTGGGCACGGCTAGCCAGGTGGTCCTGCTTGGCCCCAGCTGCCTCTTGGGAGCTTGACATGAGTGGGACTTTTCCTACAGGGGCCAAGAATCAGCGGGCAGAGGAGACCAGGATGGGGTTCCCGGAAGGTGGCCTGTGGTCCCACCTTGCTGCTGCTGTAGGAGGAGAAGGAGCCGGTCTTTTGGGTCTGAGCCGAGGCCCCACAGATTTCAGGACATTTTCTGGGGTGAAGGGTCGGTGCCCCAAGGTTCTGGGGTCACAGTGACCCTGTGGGGTTCTGATTTACAGATTGTGGAGCCTCCTCCGTCCAGATGCCGTGTGTCAGGGCCATGCTGGGGACCCCGACTTCGTTTGCCCGCTTCCAGCAGCTTCAGCCCTGTCCGGGGCTCCCAGCCCACAGCCTGCTTTCTCTCCAGGGTGGGGTCCCTGGGTGCCAGGCAGGAATGCCAGCTATGTGGAGAGGGCACAAGGCAGTCGGCGGGCGCTGGGCCCTTCCCGGGAATGCTGCAGGCTGCAGGCCTTGGAGCAGCGAGCTGGAAAAGGCCTAAAACGTGGTGGGACTCCCGGTGCCCTGATGAGGCACTGCCCAGGGTGAAGGGGCTGTCTGCTCACCATGCAGGAGGGAAACTGAGGCTCAGAGGCCAGGGGCTATCTGCTCACCACAGAGGAGGGAAACTGAGGCTGGGAGAGGCCAGGGGGCTGTCTGCCCAGTGCACAGCAGGGAAATGGGGACTAGGAGAGGCTGGGGGTCAGTGGCTGGGCAGAACTTGAACAAGGAAGGGAGCCTGAGGGCAGGGTCCAGTTGGGAGAGGGGAGCTGGGCCCCAGGCCTGTTCCCTCTTCCACCTCCTTCCCACCCACACAGCCACTCTGCGTCCCCCAGTCAGACCTGGGGTGGTATGGGCTGGGATCAAACCTCCTTCCTCAGCCTCAGTTTCCTCTGATGGAAGGTGGGGCTGGTGCCCCCCGCTGCCTCATGAAGAGTGCTGCGAGAGAGGCAGGTCAGGGACTCTACTGTGGGTGTTTGGGGCCCTGTGGGGCAGGTGAGGTGGATGTTAGAGCAGTCTCTGGGTGCGCTGTGAGGGGCTGCCTTTGCTCACATTCATCCCCACCTGGCCCAGGCCCTTTCTGCCAGGTGAGCCAAGGGAGGGGGTTGTTTGCCAAAGGATAGTGACTGTGCACTATGTTCAGATGATGAAGCGGAGCCTCAGAACGCCACGTCCCCCCCACCCCCCACCCTGGTTTGCTGAGGTCTGGGACAGAACACCCGGGCCCAGAGTGCAGCAGAGGGGAAATGGGGTTGGGGAGAGCAGAGGCACAGATGGCCTGAGCCCTTACAGCCTATGTCTGGGCCTCTTCCACCTCTGAGCCCCTCTGCTCCATTCCCGGGGTCCCAGGCCTCCAAGCAGGTGGCATGTCCTCTTGGGCTGTCTCTGAGCCCAGGGTGTGCCCGGGGTTGGGGCAGTGGGCACTGTGGGGGAGGATACGTGTGCTTAGTCCTGGGGAGGGTAGCCTGGGGAGGTCTACAGCCACTGAGCCTCGGCGTGGGGGCCAAGTGGCCCTAGGCTGGGAAGACGTCTTCCCCATTGGACGGGCAGGCGGGCAGGCACTGTGAAGCCACCACCAGCCCCTGCCCCATACTGAGTGCTCCCAGAGCCCTGCTGTAGCTAGAAGGTTCCAGATCCAGTCCCTGCTCACCTACCGGAGCGTCCCAGGGCTGGGGCTGGGCGTGGGGGCCAGTTGCTGCCCTCCGGCTATTTGCAGACTTAACTTCCGGGCTGAGTGGACCCAAGCCTGCCTCCTTGGCCAGTTGCAGGTAATGAGAACATTCTTCAAATATTTTGCCCGAGGACCTTCGAGAGGGAAGAATCACAGCGCACCCTAGGCCGGGAGCGTGGGCAGCTGGGCCAGGGCCAGCCTAGGGCTGGGTGGAGGCCTGTCCCCACTTCCTGGAGTGCCTGGGTATCCTGGGAGCTGGGGAACCCATGGTCCCCGCTAGTGGAAGGACTCATGTTCAGGGCCTGGCTGGGTGCTAGGCAAAGTTGGAGTGTCTGAAGGTAATGGGGCAGACCCGTCCCCAATGACCTTAGGGAAAGCCTGGGGGGTCCAGTGCTGTCTGGGGTTCCCAGGCCCTGGAGCTCTGCAGTGGACAGGGGAACCCTCCGGAGGTCTAGGAGGAAGGGTGGCGGGAAGGAGCCCCAGCTGGGCTGGATTTCCACAGAGACTCAGGCAACATGGGCAGAGAGGGCTGCTGGGGTATGGTGGGTGCTGGCTGGTCAGTTGGGATGGGCAGCGAGTGGGGAGAGAACTCAGCAGCCCCATCAAGGAGAAGCCTGAGGTGGGGGACTAGCCCCCAGAGACCTTTCGGCTGATCCTGCCTGGCTGGGGGTGGGAAGCCCAGAGAAACTGCCCCAACAATGCCCCCAGCATCCCTCCTGCTGACTCCTGGCCACAAGGGAAGGGGCTGGGATGTCCATTCCTTCTGAACTCCAGTTCCAGAAGGTTCTTGGATACTGCCCTCTCCCCACATGGAGCGCTGGTGGTCTTTGAGGGGGAGGAGGCTGCTCTGGCCCAAGATCCTCAGGGCGGAGGGTACTGTCCTGGTGCTCCACTCCCGAGAGGGCCCAGAGGTGGGCAGCGTGGGCCAAAAGGAGCCCTTGTACCTGGGCTGTGGTTTGTGGGGGTCAGTCATGGGGGGATTTGTGGTTTGAAGACTCAGCTGCTGAGGGGATGTGTCCAGCTCCTGTGGCCCTGGGGACATGAGGCCACCGCATGGGCATCGTTTAAGGCCTGCAGACAGAAGCAGGCACCCAGGGTCATGCTGTGGCGGTGGCGCTGTCCTGTCCCTGTTGTGTGGATCTGACGATGATGACGACACAGGGAGTTTGACATTTGTCCCCCCTAGGAGAGGGTCCATGCCTTGAGGAGGGGAACTTTGGGGTGCCTTCGGACCTGCTGTCTCCACTGCCCCAGCATCTCCAGCACACTTTCGAGTCCAAGCTTTGTTCTGGGCAATTTCTCCCACCTTAAGTCAAGCGTGGATAGTGTTTTTATTGACCTGAGCGAGAATCAGGGGTGCTAGGACAGGTTCTGATGCCCAATCAATAAACCCACGGGTTCTGTCCCAGAGTTGACTTCTTGTTGCAGATGTCATTGGCTCCTCAAGGTTCTCTCCCCAACTCTGAGACGTGTCCAGCATCCACTGCACCCATTGATCCATTTAGTCTTTTATCCATCCATCCATCCATCCATCCAGTTAGGTATCCACACATCCACACTTACACAGCCATCCATTGATCCATCCATCCATCCAGCGAATCATCATCCATCAGTCCATTCATACACCTACCTATCCATCCATCTGCCAATCCACTCACCCAGTTACCCATCTGCCCGTTTGTCGCCCCAGCACTGCAGCATCCTGGAATCAGTGATGGGTCCAGAGGCCGGGAGGATTGTTTAGGGGCTCCCACACCTTAGCCCCTCACCTGGAAATTCCCTCCTAGTGGGGTGCAGCTTCGGGCTCCGGTTTATTCAGAAGCCCCTGGAATAGGCTCAGCCCCACCCTCCCGCAGTCACACGCCAGATACGTCTTCCCGTCCCTTGCGGTTGTTGGGTGCTGCTGAGCGTGTTCCGACCCACCACGGCCCTGCACAGAACAGAACGAAGCGCTGCCTGGTCCTCCGCCATCCTCAGAGAGGCTCTGATGTTTGAGTCTATTGTTGAGAACTCCCCTCGTCCTCCGCTTTGCTGCACCTCTATTTTATCAAGCACGCGGTCCCTTTCCAGGGACTTGTCTCTCCCGATGACACGTCCAAAGTGTGTGAGACCAGAACTTTCCATCCTAGACGCCAAGGGGCATTCTGGCTGTACTCCCTCCCAGACAGCTTGATTCGTTCTTCGGGCGGTCCATGCTGCTTTCCGGAGTCCTCGCCAGCCCCGCAATGCAAATGCATCGGTTCTTCTTCGGGTTTCCCGAGTCAGTGCAACTTTCACAAGCCCGTGAGGTGACGGAAAATACCATGGCTTGGGTCAGGTGCACCTCAGCCCTCAGTCACAGCCTGGCTTTTCAGCACCCGGCAGAGTCTTGTGCAATAGGCAGACTTAATGCGATATGTTGTATGGTCTCTCGATTGCTGTTTCCATGGATTTTTATTGCATATCCAAGCAAGCACGATGGAACCTTTGGCAATTTCAATCGTTCCTCTGTGTACACACACACACACACACACACACACACACACACGTTGTGAGGATGTTGGCCGTCTTGGCACTGACTTGTCATCCACACTGAAGGCTACAATCCTTGACCTTCACCAGCAAGTGCTTCAAGTTCTCCGGGCTTTCAGAAAGCAAGTTGTGTCGTCCGCATATGGCGGGTTGTTAATAAGCCATCCTCCAATCCGGATGTCACATTCCTCTTCATCTAATTCAGTTTCTCTGATTATTTGCTCAGCATGCAGATTGAGTAAAGATGGTGACAAGATACGTCTGTAACATAAGCTTTCTTAATTTTGTTTACACAATTCCTCTAGAGTGGTTCTCAACCTTCCTAGTGCAACGACTCTTTAATACAGTGTCTCATGTGATGACCCCCCCCCCAACCATAAAATTTTCTTTGTTGCTACTTCACACTGTCATTTGGCCACTGTTATCAATAGGGTGACCCCTACGAAAGGCTCATTCGACCGCCAAAGGGGTCGTGACCCACAGGTTGAGAACCACTGCTCTAGCAGCATGCGCAAGTTCCCCGTGAGCACAATGAAGTAAGTGTTCTGGAATTCTCATTCTTATCGGGATGATCCCCAGTCTGTGATGGCCCACGGAGTCGAATGTCCTTGCATAGTCAATAAAACACAAGGTAGCATCTTTCTGGTATTTTCTGCTTTAAGCCAAGTCCCATGTGACATGAGCAGTGTTATCACATGGTTCCACGTCCTCTCCCAAATCTGTCCTGAACCCCTGGCCATTCCTCGTCGATGTGCGGCTGTAATCATCATAGATGATCTTCAACAGAGTCGAGCTTGCATGGGAGATTGATTCATCATATGGCTCTGTAATTTGAACATTTGGGGGGAGGTCCCCTTTCTTTGGAATGGACACAACTCTGGATTCTCCTCCATTCGGTTGGCCAAGAGGAGTGAGCGCTTCCAGTGCTGCGTCCGCTCGTTCAGATACTTCCATTGATACCCATCAATTTCTGGAGCCGTGTGTTTGGTTAATGCCTTCCGTGTAGCTTGAGCTTCTTTCGTTAATATCATTGGTTCTTGCCCATATGCTACTTCCGGAGAAGGTGAGATGTTGACTAGTTCTTTTGGGGACAGAGACTCCGGGTATTCTTTTCATCGTCTCTTGGTCCTTCGTGCATCTTCCAATATTTTGCCCACAGAATCTTTCAATAGTGCGCCTCGAGGCTTGAATATATTTTTTTCTCGGTTCTTTCTGTTTAAGGCACGCTGAACGTGTTC
>PVJH01022419.1:17964-36772 GCA_004026705.1 Nesogale talazaci
TTTTTTTAATAATTTTATTGGGAGCTCTTACAGCTACTACAACATTCAGTACATCATTTGTATCAAGCACATTTGCACACATGCTGCCACATACATTTCCAAACATTTTCCACTTGAGCCCTTGGTACAAGCTCCTCTTTAAAAAAAAAAAAAAAAGCTCTCCTTCCCCTCCCCACCCTTAAATGAATCACTTTATTGGGGGGCCATACAACTCCCATCACAATCCCTAACAACATCAGTTGTATGCAGGCCACTTTTACACACCCATTGCCATCATCACTCTCAAAACATTCTCCCTCCCTCCAGGCCCCCATTATCAGCTCCCTATATTACCCTTCCTCCCCCCTTCCCCTTGAACCCTTAGTAACTTACAAATTGTTATGTTTTTCATCCTGTACACTGTACAATGTGTCCCAACACTCACTTCCCTGTTGTCCATGTCCCAAAGAGGAGGCTACGTGTAGATCCCTGAAGTTGGTTCCCCTTTCTGTTCCTCCATCCCTCCACCCTCCTGGTATTACCACTCCCATCACTAGTCTTGATGGATCATCTATCCTAAGTTCCCCATGTTTCCAACTTCACTGTACATCTCCTGGTCTAGCTGGATTAATGTGGTGAAGAAAGCTGATGGTGCCCCGCTACCAAAAGATATAGCATCTGGGGTCTTAAGGCTTGAGTAAACAAGTGGCCATTCAGCTCAGAAGCAATAAAGCCCACATGGAAAAAAGCACACCAGCCTGTGTGATCATGAGGTGGTGAAGGGATCTGGTGTCAGGCATCAATGAGCTAAAATTATATTATTATTAATGAGGGAGAGTACAGATTGGGGACCCAAAGCCCATCAATAGGTGAGGTGACATCCTCTTGCAGAGGGGTTACAAGGAGGAGATGAGCCAGTTAAGATACAGGGTAGGAGCTATGAAATATGCAACCTTCCTCTAGTTCCCATGCTGCCTCCCACCCACTATCATGACCCTAATTCTACCCCCGTCTTTTTAAAGATCTTTTGTTTTCTTTATGAAGGATGCACTTGATGCCCCTGGGGAGGGTGTTATCTGGGGGAACAAGTGACCACTCCCCACCCCCACTGAGGGCCAGGGTCGGGCCTTCTCACAATGAAGGCTTGGTGGACCAGACACTGCCACTGGGCCCCACCCCATCTCCCCTTTCTGAGCTACATGGGCAAGAGGTGGAATCGCGTTGGGGCTCCAAGTTTGAAAGACCAGGTGACTAATAGTGCCGTCGTAATAATACGACCTTGTGGCATATCATGATGCATTAGGCTGCTAACCACACGGTCGGGAGTTTGAAACCATGGGCTAACCCATGGGAGAAAAAGATGATGCTTTCTGCTCCCCAAAAGAGTTACAGCCTCAGAAATCCACTGGGGCAAGCCAGCCCTGTCCCGTGGGGTGACTGTGAGTCAGGGTAGATGGGAGAACAGAATGAGAGCCCACCGCCCCGCCCCCCCGCTTTGAAATAAGCTCGCTCAGGGGACCCCTTGGCTAGAACCCAGCGTACAGCTACCTCTGCCTGGGTGAGAGCCGGCAGCAATGGGGCGGGGGGGGGGGGGTGTGTTTGACTCTAGAACAAGGAGTTTCTCAAATGATTGGGCAGGCTGCGGTGGGACAAAGCAGCCTGAGGGCTGCTCTGGGAGGGGGAGGCCATTGCCAGGCCTGAGCAGTGGGGGAGCTGGCCCAGAAGAAGGGCTGGGTGAAGGCCCGGCACCTCCAGCTCTGGCATCTCCTGGCGGTACCCTTCCTGCTGCCCAAGAGCCATGGGAACAGCTCTCCCCAGCTCCCAGGGTTCACCGAGGCTTGGGGCTTGATGGGACAGCAGGCTGCAGTGCAGGGAGGGCTGGCGGACAGCCCTCAGAGGCCACAGGTAGAGTCTCACAGGGTCTCAAGCTTTGGTCTGGAGCCTGACCAGGCCTGTCTGTGGTGGTGGACCCAGCCAGCTGGGGACTGCTGGAGCAATTGCTGGGAGGTCTCAGCACCCACCAGGCCAGGCAGGCCCACGGGAGTCCTCGTCAACCCAGGCGTTTGATTTCTCCAGGGGTCCTTGTCCATTTGACTGAATCTCTGTAGGAACCCGTGGGATATTCATGCCACGCTTGCTCAGCCAGTCTTGTTTGCCAACAGGCTTTGTGTTTGAAGGTGTCACTTAACAATACAGCATTCTATTTATTCATGTCGGTGGTGAAAACGCAGCCTGCCAACCAAGCCGTTGACGCTGACGACACCCCAGCATCACCACCTCACTGTTGTCCCCTCCGCAGAGCTTGTCAATGCGTGCTCGTTCTTCATCTCTAACCTTTGGGTCACTGTCCCCAGCTTGATCCCCACGTGAACCCCAAGGGAAGGGGGCATCCACAGCTGTTCAGTCCATGCTCGCTCCCCGTGACCCTTCAGGACAGAGCAGAACTGCCCAGAGGCCTTCCAGGAACCAGATGGCCTCGGTGGGTTTCCAAGACTTTAAATCTCTGTGGGAGCAGACAACCTCATCTTTCTTCCTTGGTGCAGTCGGGGGATTCGAACCATCAGCATTTTCATTCGCAGCCGAGGGCTTACGACACTATCAGGGCTCCTTTGGGTTCATGCACGTAGATCTTAAAAGGTCCCCCGTCAAGGCCGAGGTTGCCACATTTCACTTCTCTCTTGGGGCCCGTGTGGCTTTCCATGGACAGCTGGGTGCCGTTACATGGCATGCAGCCCCCCTCAGGACTTAGGCCATCCCAGCACCTGGCCAGTCCCCTCAGGCCTCTCCCACCCAAGGGTGTGACTGTGCTGCCCCCTGCCTCAGAGATGAGCTCCGGGGGCTCCAGGGTGCCTGGTCTTCTTGTTTGACTTCTTGATGAAAGCACGTAACTTGTCCCTTCTCCTTGTCGGCTTCTCCGCTGTTGCCTGACAGTTGGCCGTCTGTTGATGGACAAGGAGTGCTGTGCCAAGACTAGCCACTCTGCATGTGTACGTGTGCGTGTGTGTGCACGTGCTTGTGTGCATGTATTTTGGTGGACAGAAATTCAGGGTGTACAGGGGCCCTGAATGTCTGCCAGCTCACTTCGGTGAATGAAGCCATGGCTGACAGTCGGGTGGGATTTAGAGGCGCCTGACCCTAAAGTGGTGCTTCTTTATGGACAGCGATTCTAGGAGGAGGCCAGGGGGTGGGGGGCGGCTGGAGGCTGGGTTCCAGATCTGAGAGAGACCCCGCGTGTCACATGAATGAGGGTCAGTACTAAGCCCTCCAAGGAGCTCCAGTGGGCAAGGGGCCAGCACTGGATGCTGACCAAAACGTCGGCTGTTTGAACCCACCGGCTGTCTGCTTTTCTGCAGGGGCCGCGGTCACACCCCGAGCGGCTAACTGCAAGGGCAGCCCTTCAAAACCCCCAGCCACTCCTGGGGAGGAAAAGGAGGCTGCCTGGCCTGCTCCGGCAGAGATAGGCAGGCTCAGCAACTCCCGGGGCTGGCTCTCCTCTGCCCTGGGTGCCGCACGACCAGAATCAGGTGGATGGCAGTGGCTGTGGGGATGGCCAGCCCTGAAGTCCCTGAGTCTTTCTCTTCCGTGTGCCTCGCAGCATAAGCAGAGCCCTTGTCATACGTAACAGACGAGGAAATTGAGGACTGGGGAGGCTCAGAAACGTGCTTAGCTCACACTGCAGCACAGGCAAGAGCCCGGCCCCTCACACAGTTGCAGGGGGCTGCAAGCAGACAATCTGGAAGCAGGGGGTGGGCCTGAGTCAACCAGCGGTGACTCTCCTCTCCTCTCTCCTCTCCCTACCCCCATTGGGACCTTCGTTGCCCACTCGTTGCCTCTTGGGGACTCTTCAGCAGGCACAGAGATCTCGGTAGCCCCCAGAGGCAGCCCCCTCCTCCCACAGTGCCAGGATGCAAGGGAGGAAGGACTGCTGCCCTCCAACCTCACTGTCCTCCGGCCGGCGTCCCCCAGGGCTGAACGGATGGAGAGTCTGGTCTGCAGGACCCCTCCCCACATCCAGCGGGGCAGAGTGCAGTTGTCGGAACTCCACTTGGTACCCCCACCTAACCCCTCACAGTGTCCTCAGGTGCCTGGACAGTGCAGAGAGGTGAGCCCCCAGGTCACTCAGAGACCCTGGCCCTTTTGGGACCCTGGTGGGCAGCAGGGGATAGGCAGCCAGCCACAGAGGGGTGAGACCTGGTGGGGCATTCTGTGGAGGGTATCTGTCCCGTGGGACATCCTGAACTGCTAATGATTCCCGGCTGCCCCTCTGCCAGCTGACCTTCTGTTGGCACAGTGCCAACAGGCAGTCCTGACACGTTCTTACTTCAGACCCCTCCCATGCTTCACTGACACAGGCCAGTCCCTGAGGCCCCCAACTACACAGCAGAGGAGCTGGGGACCCCTCCCGAGATATGGAAGGCATCAGAATGGACACTCATGGGACAGGTGGGGCAACCAGGTGGACTGCTGCTGGCCTCAGATGCCATCATCCACTGACAGGCGTGGTCCCCAACTCTGGTCCCTTTCCTCCTGGGAGGACCACTGAGCATCCCTGGCGTGCAGAGCCCATGTGAAGTCCTGGCCCCTGTGTTCGAAATGACAGTGAAATTCATGCCACATGGAAGGAAGGACCACTTCCGGTGCCTGGTGTTTTCCTGAGGTTGCAGGAGCACCATCACTGCTCATCACCCCACCTGGAATTCCCAGGTCCCCGAGCAAACCCTCTCTAGTGCCTTGCCCTCCCGGCTTCCTTCCTCTGGCCAAGACACTCTGTAGAAAGAAGTGGAATCCTCCAGTTCCACTCCTCTCCACGCTGTCAGGGCCCAAGCCCCCCTTGACGTCACACAGCCCGACGTCATTCCTCCTCACAGCTGAATCGCACGTCGTTCTGTTCGCCCCCACCCCCCTCTGCTGATGGACACCTGGGCCCTTGCCACCTGTTGGTGGTGGCAAACCCCAGACATCAATGGGGCTCGGGGTTGAGGTCCAACACCTGGTCCCCATGCTTTGAGAGTGTGTAGCTAGAGGTGGGGTTGCTGGGTCCTACCGAAAACATGTTCTCTGCCACCAAGTCCGTTCTGCCTCCCAGTGCCCTACAGGACAGGTGGACCTGCCCTTGGGGGTTTCTGAGACTGTCACCTTTTCTGGAAGTAGAGAACCTACCCTTTCTCCCAAGGCCACTGCTCCCCTTGCAGTGGGCGGCCCACCCTGTGATTCATGCCCCAAACACAGTATTGTGGGGCCGCGTCTATGCCGACTCACAGCGCCCCTACAGGGCAGGACAGGAACTGCTCCTGAGGGCTTCCATGCATGTCTCCCTCGGAGTGGTCGGTGGTCTTGAACAGCCAACCTTGTGGTTCTCAGCCCAACCCATAATAACCCACTAGGCCACCAGGGCTCTTTGTAGCCCTCTACAGGGGCTTGACAAAGTTCCGGGAAAATGGGATTTAAAGTTATTGGAATGGTCCCATTCTGCATGTTCAGGAGCCTCTTTGTATGCCCCTTCTACTTTCAACTTTGGGTAAGTGTGTGTGTGGGGCGGGGTGAGGTACAGACTGCTCTGTTGTGTTTCCCCCCACCATTTGATGCCTCCACCAGCCTCGGGCAGAGCGTGGGTCCCGGTTGCCCCGGGCCCTGGCCAGCGTAGGCCTTTCTCTTGGATGGCGGCCATCCCTGGGTGTGAAGCAGTGTCTTCCTGTGGTTTGGACGTGCAGCTCCCTAATCGCTAATGACGTGGGGTGTTTTTCTCCTGTGCGGTTGGCCACCCGCGTGTTTTCTTTGGAGTGCCGTCTCCGCCGGTGCTCTGCCCCGCTTTTCATTGGGCAGCACGCCTGTCTCTCCTTGCATTCGTCAGGGTTTGGGGAGACACCATTCTGCAGGGTGTTACGTTGGTGCAGACACTGGGCCGGCCCACAGCTGTGCCCGGCCAGCCCCAGACGGCCCACCAGGCTCAGATCTGGCACTGTCCAGCCAGACACTGGGCCTGGGAATATTGCTGGATGCCGGTGGAGTGAGTTTGAGTCTCGGGACAAGGAGTTCTGTGCCTTCTTGGTGCCAGGCCTGAGCTGTTGGAAGGGCTGAACCCCTAGGGACTTCTGGGTCTGTGATGGGAGGGGCGTTTGCTGGCTGAAGCTGAGGGTCAAAGTTGTCTTGGGCAGAGGCAGGACGTGGTGGGAAATAGAGGAGACCGTGTGGCCAGAGGTTGACCCTTTAGCCAGTCGGCCCTGGTAGCAGCCTTTGGCGAGGAGGGTGTTGAGCAGGG
Organism: Nesogale talazaci; assembly: GCA_004026705.1. Lineage (NCBI taxonomy): Eukaryota > Metazoa > Chordata > Mammalia > Afrosoricida > Tenrecidae > Nesogale > Nesogale talazaci. Next base: position 24,203 of record PVJH01022419.1, read on the forward strand.
AGGGAGATGGCCAGGCCACGTGCTGCCTGTCTAGAGCTGGAGAGCAGGCTAGAAGTCCCCTGAGGTCCCTCAGGCCAAGCTCCCAGCAGGTGCGTGACGGTGCAGACTGGGAGGTGAGCTGGGCACCCAGAGCCGGGCCGCCTTCAGGTTCCCATCCATCTCAGATCCCTGGCCAGTTTTCCAAGGGTCTAAGGTTACTGGGCTGAATTCCCCAGATTCCAGCTCGCTCCCAGCCCCACCCGCCCAGATGCGCTTCCTCCAGGCCAGACTGGGGCGGGCGGGCCCATTGTGCCCGTGGGAGCCCCAGGGTCCAGCAGATTAGGGGGCGTGGGAGGGCGGCTGGTGGGCGGGCCGGGGATTGGGTGTCGGGTACAGCACGTGCTGTGGGCTCCGACCACATGGGGATTTTTCCAGCTGGCTGGGCCTGGCCGTCCGGAAAAACACCGACGGCTTCCCTCGACTGGGGTGGGGGCCACCGGGGCTGGCCAGGTCCAACTTGGGAGTCCAACTTGGGAATTCCGTGGCTGTCCTACACGGCCACACCAGGTGTGGCCCGAGTTCTCCCTCTCCTAACAGCAGCTGCCCTTTCCTCTGAGTCCTCACGAACAGCGGAAACAGGCTCTTGGACAGAGCACCCACAGGCGCAGCTCCACTGCCAGACACGCAGCATCCGCAGCGCCTCCGCACTCACGCCGCCGCCCGGCCAGCCCCCTGCCCCTCGTGATCCATGTGGACTGCGATTCCACGCTCATGTGACCATGTGGGACTTGTGATCCCACAGCCCTCGCTCGGTTGTGGAGAGCTGGATGTGAACTGCGAGGCGTCTGTAGCGCTTTCTTGGCTGTTGTCTTTCAGGGTTACTGCTTTCTGGGTGGGACCCAGACACCAACCTTTAGGCCAGCAGTTGTTGGTAGGCACCGCCCAGTCGACTCCTGCCCATAGTGGCCGGTCCTGCACCAGCCTCGCCGTCGTTCGCGCTGCTGAGCGCCTTGCCACCGTCCCTGTGTCCGTCTCCCCCCAGCAAGAGCCCACGGGCGTTCTGTTTGACCAGGCATGATGGGCTTCTCCAGGGACGGGTCTCCCCTGCCCAAAGGACCTGAGACAGAGTCCCACCATCCATCTGCCCTGACTCCTCCCTTGGCACGGTGGGTGTTCTTCAGACGCATCCATCCCCCTGCAAGCTTCCGTATGCAGGGCCCCACTGCCACATGCACGTGAGGTGATTGACATGGCATGCTCTGGTCGGGCGGGCCTGGGTCCTCAGAGTGACATCAATCCTTGAAGGAAGGTTCGTGAGCAGACTGAGCCCATGCAGTGCATCCTGGGCTCTCCTGACTACTGCTTCCTGGAGCGTTCCAGGGAGAGCAGGGTCTGATGCTGAGGGGCGAGGGCGTGGGTGAGGTGTACGTATTTCTAAGCGAGGGGCTCACAGGGAAGGGAATGGAACGGGTACCTGCGGGGGCAGGGTTCTCCCCTCGTTCACCCATGCCCATTAGGTGCTGGAGGGTGCCTGCCAGCTGCAGGGCTGAGGGTTGGGGTGGGGGGCTCCCAGCGGCCCACCTCACGGCTGTCTCCTGTCCCCCGCCCGCAGAGCGCTGTCCTCCGTGGTGGCCCTGGGTGCCAACATCATCTGCAACAAGATCCCTGGCTTGGCACCCCGGCAGCGCGCCATCTGCCAGAGTCGCCCGGAGGCCATCATCGTGGTGGGCGAGGGCGCGCAGATGGGCATCAACGAGTGCCAGCACCAGTTTCGCTTCGCCCGCTGGAACTGCTCGGCGCTGGGCGAGAAGACAGTCTTCGGCCAGGAGCTCCGAGTAGGTAAGGGCACCTCTGGGCCCCTGGGAGCCGGGCCGGGCGGTCACAAGGGTGTCCGCCAACCGCCCTCGGCAGGCCTCTGCTGCTGCGCGTTCTACGTTCCCAGAGGCCGGCCTGGGTGAGAGGCACGGGGCCCTGAGTCTGGGTCAGGGTCAGCAGGGGGCTGAGCGGGCTGTGTGTGGCAGGCTGGCAGGCCGTGCTGCAGGGTGCTGCGTCCTGTGCTCGCTGCGACAGGTCGCCCGCCCTCTGCTTCTGTATCCGGATAAGGGGAGGGCACTGTTATCCACGGGAAGCCCTGGTGGCACAGCGGTTATGGGTTGGGCTGCTAACTACAAGGAAACCATCTGCTGCTCAGTGAGAGAAAGACGGGGCTTTCTATTCCCATAAAGAGTTACAGCCTCAGGAACCCACAAGGGCAGGGCCCTACAGGGTCGTCGTCCGAGGGTCGGCGTGGGCACGGTGGCCGTGAGTTACTGGACAGTGTTGTGCCATCGGATGAGGCAAGGGCTGTGCCTGGCAAGGGCTTCGGGGATGCCGAATGGGACAGGAATGACAGTGGGGTCCTGGCTGCCATGGACATACCCTGGAGCTCTGAGGACCACTGAGGCGGTCAGGAGTGTGGCAGGGGAGAGGAGGTGCGGCTGAGAGCCGGTGAGCAGTGGTGGACAGAGATGGGGTGATGTCGATCTGTTTAGTGAGAGGAGCTCAGTTTACAGACTGAACCCAGTTTACAGACTGAAAGACGGGGGCTCAGGGAGGGGCTCCAAGAGAAAGTGTGACCCCGGAGTCCAGGCTTGTGTTTGCGTGACCTGGGACACATCCTTCTGGGCCAGGGGAGGCCTCAGTTTCCTCCTCTGTTACTTGAACCGAATGGACATCTGTCTCGGAGGACGGAGGGAGGGTGGGCAGACCGCAGCTCCTAGATGCTGGGCTTTGAGAGGAACCCGGTTTTGGAGAAGTGGTCAGGTCGAGGGTCAGTGACAAGGCGGAGGGTCTCGAGGGGAGGCCTGGACACAGAGGCTGCGCTCATGGGCTCAGAGTGGCCTGCGCCTGGGAGGAGGGCGCGGGTCTGGCAGTGGCTGTCCATTCTGCTGACCACCACCCCCCCATCCTCGGGACCAGCAGTGTGCATCTGGGTGACACAGAGTTCAGCGCTGACTGCTCGCCAAGAGCAGGGGAGCTCACAGCCCCCCTGAACCCCACAGGAGGGAGGCCCGGGATCTGCTTGTGGGCGGACCCAGTGTGAGCAGGTCTCTTTGCACATGGCTTCACTGAGCGGGGACTGACCACCGTGTGCTCATTGCCCTTCCCCCGACAGGGGCCAATGGTGGGGGCGGACCCCAGCCCAGAGCCCCCAGACTTCCCTAGGGTTCCTGAGGGCCACGGGCCTGGGGTTAGAATTGGAGTGGCAGCTGCTGGGCCCCCACCCCAGCCCAAGTCAGGCTCCCTGGGGCTGGAGCGTGGGGGCTGCGGGTGGCACAGGGGAAAGCCCCAGGGCCCCTTTGCGGTGAGCAGCACGTGGGAGGCACCTGGCACAGCCAGGAGGGTGGCACCGCCCCCTCCCTGAGGCCCTGCCACCCAAGTGCAGGGCTCCTGGAGCCAGCTGGGGAGGGTGGGGCCGCCTGCCACCATCTCCTCTGTGGGGAGGGCGCATCTTAGCAGTAGCCCTTCTGCCCGATGTCCACTCCCCTCCCTGGTCCCTGGCCCAGAGTCTAGGGCCACCCTGCATGGCTGGGGAAACTGAGCCTCACAGGCACCGTCGGTGCAGCTCCCCGGGAACCTCCCCATGGCCCCTTAGAAGAGGCAGGGGGCGTCCTTGGCTGGAACTTGCCTGGGATCACCGAGATAGGTGTGTAGGACAGTGGCTGTATGAGACCCCTCCCCGAAGTCCAACCTCAGGATGCCCCAGGACTGTCCAGCTACCCACCCCCAGAGTGGGCGCTGCTGGAGCGCTCCCCAGCGCCCCCTCCACTACTCCCTGGAGCCCATGACCGTCTCCTGGGGGTCCCCGAGGTCAGGCTGAACTGGTTTTACTGCCAAATCTGCGTCCAGGCTCCCTGTCCTTGCAGTGTCTGGCCCTTGCTTCAGCCTCTGCCTCCGGGAGCCCTCGCTCCTGCAGAGCCAGGCCTAGGGACAGAGCTATTGACACTCCGCGCCCTCACTGCTCCCTGCGCTCCTGTCCAGCCATTGGAGGCCCCCCATTTCCTGACCTCTCTTCCCTGGGCCTCTGGACCTTGGAATGCTTGGTATCCCCTCATTGCCTAGGGTCTGTGTGCTCCATGACCCATGGACCCCAGGGAGCTAAGGCTATGTCCCCTTCTGCCTACCTCTCAGGAGCCCTGGCCAGCACGCCCCCGGGTCTTGGTGCAGGGCACCTCACAACTTGTGCCTTTCATCTCCAGCCCGCTTCCTGCTGACCCGACTGCCTGCTCCCCACCGGGCTGGTGGGGCTTCTAGAAGCTTGGTGCCCTGCAGCTCCCCTAACCTCCCCAGCCACACCCACCAGTTGTTATCCCCCAACACCTCTCAGCTCTGCCTCTTGCCCCAAACTCGCCCACCGCCACCATTCTATGGCCCTGGGCCTCCGTACAGACCCCTGGCTCCCGGGTCCACCACACCCTCCTGTCTGTCTGTCTGTCTGTCTGGCCTGAGCTCTTCACAGCAGGGGGATCTGTCAGCCTGAACAGCCGACTGCATCCCTGTGTCCAACGCCCGGCGAAGTCTTCTTGCCCAGACCCCCAGGCTCCTGACCGTGGCTTCTCTGGTCTCCATTGTCTGGCAGCAGGGGCCCCCGGATCACCCCTGGCCATGCTGCCTGGAGCCCAACCCCATTCCTCAGGCAGTCCCCTTTGCTTAGAGCACTGGTTTTCAACCTGTGGGTTGTGACCCCTTTGGGGGGGGTCGAATGGCCCCTTCACAGGGGCTGCCCACTTCACCGCAGTAGCACAAAATGACAGGTGTAAAGTAGTAACAAAAATCATCTTTTGGCTTCGGAGGGGGGGGGGCACCACCATATGAAGAACTGTCTCAAAGGGTGGCGGCATGAGGAAGATTGAGGACCACTGGCGTAGTCATCTGCTTCTCCCCGGCCCCACCCAGAGAGCCCTCACTGCCCTCTGCCCTCCAGAGTCTGGCAATTGCCTCCTCCGGGAAGCCCTTCTAGGTTTGCCTGACAAGGTCATGGTTATTGGCCATGAGTCACGAGCTGGGGGGGTCACTTCACATGTCTTACTCGCCCCTTCCTGAGTGGGGTGCTTAGGCTGCCCAGAGGGGGCTCGGGGACATGTGTGCCAGTGGAATTGGAAATCCTGACCCAAAGAATGAGATGGGGGGGGGGTGCTCCAGGCAGGGCGGATATTGTGTTGAAGGGCACAGCTCCACCCCATCCCCCTCTGCCCACCCTCCACACCCCTTGCGGGATGTCTCCCTCAGCCTGCCCCTCCCCATCCAGGTGTCACTGCTTCCTCTGGCCTCCGCCCCTTCAACCTGGCGACTGCTGCTCTCTTCCTCCCAAACCTGCAGTGGCTCCCTACTGCTCCCCCTCCTCTCCCCCACTCTCCCCCTCAGAGTGGAGCGAGAGCTCCCGCTGTGCCTGGCCCTCCTCTCTCACCCCTCTGACTCAGCCCTGGGTTTGCCTCCTGAATTTGGCTGTTCTTAGGAAGTCTGGTGGTGGCACGGTGATTACAACGTGTGCTGCTCACTTCAAAGTCAGCAGTTTGAAACCACCAGCTGCTCCCTGGGGGAGAGATGAGGCTCTCTACTCTCTTAGAAAGTTACGGTCTCAGAAACCCACGGGGAGGGGCTACCTGCCCTATAGGATGCGCTATGAGCCAGAGGCGTGCCCTGCTAGGGGTGCCTTTTCCACCCCTCCTTGACTCTTTGCTGCCACAGCGAAGCCATGGCCACCCCAGGTGTTCCTCCCCCCCCACCCGTGTCTCATAGCCCAGCCACCCTGGCAGAGCTCAGCACCCTTGGCTGGGAGGTGGCAGGCCAGGTGCTTCCACAGGACACCAGCTGGACATGAGGCCAAGCAGGGGGGCAGTCACACCCCGGCGTGCTGGGTGCCCGGGCCCAGGATGGGAGCTGTGCCAGGAGCTGGCAGCCAGGTGCTCTTGGGGGCAGCCAACCACTGATTGGCCCTGAGAGGGGGCCTGGCCGGGGTGTGGGGGGAAGGGACAGCCCCTGCGGGCCTTGCTCATGACCTTGACCTCTGTCCGATGCCTCGGAACAGAGAAAACCGAAAGCAGCCTCCCTGCCATCGAGTCGATGCTGAGGCACAGGGACTCCGTAGGGCAGAGGGGAGCGGCCCCTGTGGGTTTCCAAGACCAGTAATTCTTTACAGGAGTAGAGAGCCCTGTCTGTCTCCCACGGAGCGGCTGGTGGTTTCAAACTGCCGACCTTTCAGATAGTCCAACGTGTAAAGGAACCTCGCAAGGAGCAGCCAACCCTGCCTGCAGAGTCCAACTCCTCTTTTGGGGGCTCATTACTTCCCAGTCTCAGTCTGTCGCCTATCGACTCTGGGCTGCCTTTACCCTGACCCTGGGCTTCAGCTGGTCTATGCTCTCTGCGGTTGAGGACCCACCTGGGATGGCCTTCCTGTGGCCTGGTGTTCCAGGGGCACTGGGGTGGTTCAGGGCAAGTGCCCAGGTCAGGACAGTGGCTGAGGGTCTCCCAGATGAGGGACAAGGGCTGCAGGTAAGCCAGGCCAGGCTGCAGGGAAGGGTTCCACGTGGGAGGAACAGCATGAGGTAGGTCCCGGCAGCAGAGGTTTGCAGGAGCAGGAAGGGCTGAGCAGGGACCCCCAGACCCTCGCACCCAGGTCCTCCTGCCCTTGCCCAGAGCCTCCCTCTCCCTCACTGTCCCATGGGCTGGGGCTTCCATCCCACTTGATCCCACCCCAGCCCCTCTGGGCTGCCTGGGCCACTGCGCCTGGCCCCAGCCACGTCTAGGCACTGGGTTGCCCCGGTCCTGGCTCATGTGAGTGCTCATGCAGCTGGAAACTGCCCCGGGCCCTTATTCCGGAGGTGTCGGCAGCATGTTCTTCACCAGTGGGGCCCACTCGCCACACACAGCAGGGCATCAGCAGAACTAGTCAGAATCTGGAAAATCAGAGGTTTGGATGGGTACCCTGGGGTGTCTGGGAGAAAGGGTGACTCCAGGGCCAGTGGCCTGCTGGGAGCCCTGCCTGGGCCTCTGCCAACCAAGCCCAGGGGCTCCATCCCTGGGACTCAGGAACACCCTCCCAGGGGTGTAGAAGCACCATCCAGGGGGTGTAGGAGCACTGTCTGGGGATGAGGGACCTCCGAGCTTCCCAGCTGGGCAGGGTTGAAAGGCTGGGCTGTGCTGGGCTGTGCACACGTACCAGGGACATCTGTCGAGGGTCGGAGCAGGTCTTGCTCACACCGTCCACGGCACCATTCTGAAGGACGGTGACCGGCCAATGTCACTTGGTTCCACCCAAGGTCGAGAGGCCAGCACAGAGCCTAGCTGTCAATCCCATCCTCCGATCAAGGTGGGGGTGGGGGCAGCCCCAAGTGGGGGAGACAGCGTGGGGCAGAGATGGACCGGGTCATTCAGCATGAGTGCCCATTGTGTGCCCGGATCTCCGTGCCTGGCCGGCTCTGGCATGCATGGGGTTCCACTGGATGAGGGGGCCCAGGAGTTGTGCAGGGGCCGTGGCAGAGCAGGGAGGCCTGCAGACACCCCCCATCTCTGTCCTGTCTGCTTCCCCATCCCAGTGACTAGCCTGACTAGCAGAGCAGAGTGGGCGTGTCCAGGCTGAGGAGTCCAGGCAGAGCCAGACGCATATGAAGGATGGGTCTGAAAGGCTTTGTGGGAAGGCAGAACCCCCAAGTCTGCTGGGAGGTGGGGGGGGGGGCGGTAAGCAGAAGCTTCCAGGCTCCAGGTCACTGGAGACAACTCTCGCTGAGGGTGGGCATCAAGGAGGTAGTCTTGCCGGTCTCCCCCTCCCCTGCCCCCTCCATGACAGGCTGGGGGTCTGAGAGGGTGATGGCGTGGCCCCACTTCCAGCCTCCCACGGGCCCCTCTGAGGGCCCCTGGAAGGCGTCCAGCATGGGGTGCTCCTGCCTCCTCGCAGACCCCAGCAGACAGGTGTGAGGGCGAGGGCTCCGTGGTCTGTGGGCTTGCCTGGACTCTCAGAGTTGGGCTGGGATAGGAAACAGTGCCTTCCTTGGAAGCCCTCTGGAGCGAGGACTCGGGCACCACCACCACTCCTGCCACAGTCTCTGTGGGGGGCCCGTCTGTCGCGGGCCCCCCTGCCCTACCCCTGGGGGTCTTGTCAATATTGCTCACTGCCCCTGATGGCCCTCACTCTGGTTCTAGAGCGGAGTGACCGGACCCGATGGCTTTGTCCTGGTGGTCAGCTCCTTGTCCACCTCTGTCACCGCCCGGGGGAAAGCTGGCCACAAACGGAGGGACTGGCCTGGAGGAGATGCTCGGCAGAGGGCATTACTGAGAGTAGTGTTGGAGCCCAGGCCCTGGGTGGCCACCCCCAAGCCGTGGGGCCCACAGAAAGGCCAGGCGCAGGCCAGGTTCAGCCCGGGGACGCTGCCCCTGGCTCTGGCCCAGACTGATCCTGGCACATGGCCCTGGCCTCGCCCTGGCCTTGGTACCCCCACGCCGACGAGGGGGCCACAGGTGACAGCGGCTACCCAGCTGGAGCCTGGCCGGCCTGCAGGGACTGCTCGGCAGCGTGTGAGGCCTCCGCTGGCTCGGAACAAAGGCTCCAGTGCGCGGGCGTGCTGGCGTGTTCAAACCTGGCACGACTTTTCCCAGGGCTCTGTTTATGACAGCGGCAGGGGAGGGCTTAGCGTGGAGACACTGACTCAGCCGGAGCCGGGTGGGGGCCAGGGCAGGGCTGGAGAGAGATGGGAGGACAGAGAGGGACCTAGAAGAAAGAGGACAGAGAGCACCGAGAAGGACAGACACACAGAGGGGGCAGGGAAGGATCGGAGCAGAGAGGGGGGCTGCAAACAGCAGAGAGAAGTCCAGAGAAACACAAAAGAGAGGGACAGAGAGAGAAGGCAGAGAGGGACAGAGATGACAGCAAGGAAGAAGGAGGGGGGGTAGGCGGGGACTGGGAGAAGAAAGGACACAGAGAAGCAGAGAGAGGGAGGGGAAAGAAGGATAGGGACAGAGGGGGAGACCGACAGACAGAGGGATCTCTAGCGATCTACTGAGAAAGACAGAGAGAGAGAGAGAGCAAGGGGCACAGAGACAGACATGAAGGGGGCACAGGGTAGCACCGGCACATGCGCCCACATAAATACCCCCCTGCCCACCCCAGCTGCAGCCCACCAGACTGTGGAGTCAATAGTTAAACAGTCCCCACCTGGACTCTTTCCCAGCCCATCCCTGCTGCGCCCTCCCCTGACCTGGTTTGCTTTCAGCCTGCACCCTTCCCAGGGGGCACCGGCATCACCCCCACCAACAGCTGCTGGAACTGAGCTGTGGAAGCCTGTTTCCCCTCCCCACCCCACCCCCTAGCCTGGCCAGACAGGCATGGACCTGGGGCTCTGACCCCCATGCTGGGCTTGCAGAAGCCCAGCCAACGGGGGACTCTGGATGGCACACAGAGAGGTTCCGACCCCCCTCCTCCCCGCCCCATCTCTGACCTGCTCTGTGCCCTGGGGTCAGCTCAGGCAGGACAGCGGACACTAAGAGCTAGCTTCAGGTCACAAGAGGCAGATGGGCACTCAGCCAGCCAGGCAGGGGCATGGACAGCAGGCAGGGTCTGCACAGGATCTGTCAGCAACCTGTGTCCAGGGGTCTCCCCAGAGCACTGGCCAGATGCAAACTCACTGCCCTGGAGCTGATTCTGAGGTGCAGGGACCCAGGAGGAAGAGGGGGCACAGAGGGAATGCCCCGTGCAGAGGTCCCACAGCTGAGGTCTTGCCGAAAGCAGCCGTTCCATCCCTCTCCTGCAGAGCAGTGGCTGAGTTACAACCACTCACCCGCATGCCAGAGCTCAACCCCAGGGGCCACCAGGGCACCTGTGGTCAGACCAAGGCCCCCAACCTGGTCATGGGCCCTGGCCTGTCCGCTGGGGACACAGGTGGAGCCTCGCATCCAGTAGACTCAGGGTCTGCATCCCCGCCCCCTCCTCCACCCCTCTGACAAGTTCCATCTCAGGATTCGGAACTCCGCTGCTCAGCCTCACTCTCCTGGGGAAAACGAGCCCCTGGGAGGGGCAAGGAAATGGCCAGGGTCATGCCGCCTGAGCCCCGGTTCCATCGGAATGACCCCCAGGACTGGGGGTTGGAAAAACAAACCTCACGGCCCTCGAGTGGATGGGGACACAGGGGTACCCTGTAGAACAAGGAAAGCTGTCCCTGAGGGTCTCCCAGACGCTCACTCTTGATGGGGGCAGAGGCGACTGGTGCTTCTGAAATGCTAACCTTGTGGGCTTCAATCCAACAGGTAACCACTACATCCGGAGGGTCAGGGGCTGGGTAAAGCTAGGACATTTCTCCCAAGCACCTGCCCTGGGCACCAAGCTGCTTCCTGTCCTCACTGCTGTCCCTCAGGTCCTTCAGCCCCCGGGTATAAGGGACCCTCTCCTCAAAATCCCCCCACCCCACCCCCAACCTGGTCCTCTCCTGAGCTCCCACCGGCAGCCCTGATTCACTGCTCCCCAGGCCTGGCATGCTGTGACTCCTGGGGACTGCTGTCCACCTGACCTCCCTTTGCTCTGCAGGGAACTCACACATGCCTAGATCGCTTCCAGGGCCTTAGCAGCGCTGTTCCTTTGGTCTCAACACTGTTCCCAATGCCTTCACTGTTGCTCTGCTTCTTCACCCCGTCTCTCCTTGATTCGCTTTTTACTTCCTGTGCTTGTCGTTGGGAAAAGGCACAGCAAGTGAAACACACACCAATTCAACAATTCCTGCCCGGACACTCCAGGGACATCCCTCTGATTGGACAACCCTTCCCACCTCCCACCCCCCACCACTACCTACCAGGGCACTTATCTAACCTTCCCAGTTCCTGTGGTCAGCCTGGCCTGAGTAGATAGATCCCAGAAGACCACAGCTCCTGGCAGACACCATTCCGAGTGAAACCAGGCTGTGGGTGGCTCTCGGCAGATCTCAGGGAGGTGTTTGGGTGAAGGTGTGAAGGCAGCCTCGGGGGATAGTGAAAGATATCCAACTAGTCCCTCTTATGATTCACTTCTCTTGAATTCTGGCCCCGCCTTCTGCATCCCTTCTGGAGGGGCCCTCCCACCAAGCCGGCCCCCTGGTGCCTCATTGGTGGCGAGATTTCTGGGTTCTGACCTGAGGGGCTCTGGCACATACCGTTGGTTGCACCTTGGGGCTGGAACACGGAAATGCTGCCACAGACATTTGTGGATGCGGTTGTTGGTGGGTGCGTCCTTCTCACTTCTGCGATGTCCGAGTCAGGGGCCAACGCTATCGTGAGCCTCTTGAGACACTGCCCGACCGACCATTTTTAGGGGGCAAGGGGGAGGGGGTGACAGCAGCAGCAGGTGAGGACTCTGGTCTCTTCTGTGTCTCTGCTGAACGACCAAGGTGGCCAGGCCACCATTTGCCAGTGGGCGGTGTCGCGGTGGTGGCTGGTGTGTTGCTGCGATGCCGGAAGCCGTGTCATCCGTATTCCACACGCCAGCAGGGTCACCTAGAGCGAGCGGGTCTCCCCAGAGCTTCCAGATGAAGAACAGACGGCTGGCACACCAAGAAGGACTTCCTCGGGTCCCCGCCAGGGAGGGAGTCGCTGGGGACCGCCTTTGGGACCGCGGGGAAAGTCAGGGTAAACCTCGTGACCAGCAGCAGACCGTGGCTGAGAAGCAGCGCCAGCAGATGCGCCCTCGGCCTGGAAGGCTCCCACAGCGTGGCCCAGGAAGAGCTGCCGTCTCCATGTGGGCACGAAGCGGGCACAGGGAAGCTTCCAGGGCCTGCATTGGCTGGCGGCTCAGAAGAGAAGAGCGAGCTGAAAGCATCCGTCCATCCGTGTTGGAATTTTAAAGGTGCCAAGTAGGAATCAAAGGTCATTAGAAGTCCTCGCACTGAGATGGGCATTGGTGAGCTGACATGGACTGGCGTGGGCCATTTCATAGCAGAACATCACACGGTTTACGTCCCGGGATCGTCAAAAGGGACACCCCAAGGGCTACCCCAGAGTCCACGGCTGGGGGAGACAGGGTCCTCTCCATGGCCATACAAGGAGAGTCCGTGCAGGCGGCTGGGATTAACACCTGTATCAGGAGTCACACCTGAGCAGCAAGGGCGGCAGGACTTCGCCTCACGTCCTTTGGGCATGTGGTCAGGAGAGACCAGTCCCTTCCCTGGAGAAGGACATCACGCTTTATAGCGTCAAGAGGCACTGGGAGAGAGGAAGCCCCCGACGAGATGGGGACTGCGGACACAGTAGCTGCAGCCACACCTGCTTGTGCTGGACTGGGTGCTCGGTTCTGTGAGGGACTCCCAGGGTGCACATGGAACGGACACGTCCTTGCTGCCCATTCCCAGCTCACCTGCTCTCTGCATTGGCCATCGCCAGACAGGGCACCACCAATTCTGTGAGCAGGACTCAAGTCCTTTGGACTCTGTTTGTCCATCTGGGAACTGGAACCTGCCCCAGGCTCTCCATGAAGTCAGGGGTGGCACACCTGGCCCCAGCCCTGCTGTGGGGTGAGGGTGGGGGTGCACGAGAGATCAAGAGGGGCACACTGGAGCTCGAGCCACAGGGAGCAGGATCTGGGAGCCGGAAGAAGACCCC
>PVJH01022420.1:0-36740 GCA_004026705.1 Nesogale talazaci
GGGGAGACCCCTGCCAGCGCCAGAATTCTGCACCCACTGACCTGTGACTTCCTGAGTCGGAAGCAGACTTTATAGACTGACTTCGGGCATATGGGTTATTATTGGACTTATGACTTTGCACTGGACTGGATTGGGATGCCTTCTTAGGGTCACATTTCTTTTGAATATAAACCCTTTCCTGATACCTATATGCGTGTCTCTGAAATTTGTTCCTCTAGTCTACCCGGACTAACACACCTACTGAACATTTTTTTTAAAAAAATCAAGATTGTATAATTCACTAGCAAAAATCTGGACTGTTCATTCCTATATCACTAGCCTTCTTGGTAGGTATGAAATGGTATCTCACTGTGGTTGCGGTGTGCATCTGACGGCTAACGCATCAACATTCTTTCTCAGGGCTCTTACATATTTGAATTCAATTCAGTAGCCATCATAAAAGCAGTCTTCTGGACAAGGCGTGTAGGTGTTGTTTGTTTCTTTGCTTGTACCATAGTTTTATTGGTGTGTTTGCTTATTCTGTATTTGTCCCATGTCATTCCTTATTTGGAGTCATGAAATGACATAATGGCTAAAACTGACATAAGTCATAATTGTCACTGATTATCCACCTTCGACATGTTTAGAGCTGTTCAAGGGAATCAGCTGAAAATGACTATAATGACAGCATTTGGTAAGGCGTCGGGCATAAAATTAACATGGAGGTCAATAATCTTTGATTAGACGAATGAAAAACACTCAGGAGTCCTAGGGGGAAGTCACATCCACAAAAAAGACGAGGAAAAGCACATGATACACTTTAAGAATCTGCAAAATGAGCCATAATCAGCCTAACAGTTTGGTATTGGTACAAGGACAGACATGAAGACCGATGAATTAAGAACCAAGAACTAAAACATATTAAGTGGGGGAAGAAATAGTCTTTTCAATTAAAAAAAAAAACCTGGAAAAACTGAATTTTCACCTGCAAAAAAATGAAACAGGACCCATACCTCACACCAGGAACAAAAGCAAAGCCACGAAAGATTAGAGACCAATATCAAACCTAAAACAGGGGGGCTGAGCCCCGGTGGCGTAGTGGTTGTGTGCGGGACTGCGGCCCACTGGGTTGGCGGTTCAAATCCAGCAGCAGCTTTCCAGGAGCAAGGCTGGGCCTCCTACTCCCACCAGAGGGCAGTGATGGCCCCCCGAAAACAAAAACAAAGCAAAATAAAAAGACCTAAAACAGTAAGATCATCAATGAAAAAACAGGGACAATACACTATCAGGCATCGTGGAAAATATCCACATAATAGAAAACAAAATAGAGGACTGAGACCTCCTTTAAAAAAATGACACTATGCATTATGTACATCAAGAGACTTCAGCAAAAGGGTTACACAAGAATCCAAAGACTAGGGGTAAAATATTGAGCAAAGATAGCTCAGATGAAAGGAATAATTTCAAAAGTGATGAAAACTACGACACTTTCATAAGAAAAATACAAATAACTCTACCCAAAATTGGACACAAGACATGAACAGTTTACTGAAGTTGAGATCCAGCTGGCCGACAATCATCGGAACAAATGTCTGTCTTCATCAGCCATAAGGGAAACATGGATCGAAACAACAATGGAATGTCACCTGACACCAACACTCTTAGCAAAACTAAAAAAGCAAAAAATAATATATGCTGGAGTGGATGTGGAAAGATTGGAATATTCATAAATTGATGGTGGGATGGTAGAATTCTAGGGCTGCTATGCAAATCAGTATGAAACATCCTTCAATAAATGCAAATGCCTTTTGATCCTGCAGTCTCTCTACTTGGTATATACTCCAAATAAATAAAGAAGACAACACCAACAGACATATGTGCCTCTATGTTTATTTCAGCCATTTCTATAATAGCAAAAAGATGGAAAGAATCAAAAGCTCCGACTACAGAGGAATGGGTCAACAAATCTGAGGTTTCATACAAGGGAACAGAATGTACCCTTAAACATCAGTGACCAGTCTGTCAAACACCTTCAGACATGGACCAAATTAGAGACCATTATGCTCATCAATCTCATAGCCATCTTTTATGACACTATCATTAAAAGGGCAGGAGCGGGGAAACCGTTTTCACACATTAGAGGATAAAACTTTAAAGACTACAAGGAGGCCAGGATGTGGGAGGGCAGGAGAGAAGAAGGGGCTTGGAAAGTAAAGAAGGTGATTGGAAAAAAAAGAAAGAAACAAACAATCTGTAAGGGGTTTAATGGGGTACTGTCCCTGATTTGATACCAAGGGGTGTGCAACGATATGCAATAGTGTGCTTTTCTTTTTATGTGTAAATAAATAATATATGTCTAATCTTGAAAGAGGAAGAGAAGGGTCACAGCTTTGGAAAAAACCTTTCGGTCTCCTTACCCATTAGATCTAAATATTGGTCTGAAAGAAGGAAAAGTACAACTGAAACTGATTTGATTGTGGCATACAAGTTGGTTTCAAACAAACAAAAAACAATATGCAAAATGATGAATGACAAAAATTTGGGGAGAATGCAAATCCCCCACCTCCCAACCTGCAAAACAAAATAACATACACACACATACACACAATAAAAACCATCACAGCTATCAAGTCAATTCCAACTCATAGAAGTTCTATAAGGCAGAACGGAAGTGCCCCTATGGATTTCCTGAGACCATACTTTTTTTTTTTTAAGTAGAAAGTCCCTTCTTTTTACCTTGGAGCAGCTGATGGTTCCAGATTGGCGACCTTTAGTTTAGCTGCCCAGTGCATAATCCACTAAACTACCAGCACTCCATGCGGCACACAAAGGAAGACACAAGTAAGTGATATTGAATGGGATGATCAATATCATAGAGATTCAGTTGACATATTTCTGATATTACATAGGAACTTTGAGTGTCAACACTTCATACATGAATCTACACATTTAACATAATACAAGTTAACACACAAAAGGGATTTTGAGGTGGGAAGGGGGAGAGCTTTATTGGTGATAAATTTGTACTGAGTAATTAATGACAAAGCCAGAAAGGTTCCTTAAAACGAGAGTCATGAGGGAGAAACTGACTCTATCTATTGTTAAAATATATCATAAAGTAAATTAAGTAAAGCAGAGTGATGATATTCCCTTAAAAGGAAGATCAATAGCATAAAAGAGAAAGCCGAGAAAAATGAACCCGAAACACGCAGGAATTCTACATAAAGACATCAGCTCCCAAATTTGTCTGGCATAGTTCTATTAACCCTGACAATGTAAGTTGAAAAGTGCTGCTTCTTAGGTTCCGGTGGAAATATGCCTGGGTTTATCCCAAACAAAACACATTGATACATGGCTCTGGGATCCATGGATGGCTGAAGACACATTCTCTCGGGGATACACTTGTCTTAGTCTTCTGAAGGGGACTTTAATCAAAAAGTCTGGTCAAAACACTGGCTTCTGAGACATACGGGGCCCATTGAATCCAAAGCGAAGCCGTCAGCTCAGAAAGTTACAGTAACGATTTCTTAGAACCTCAAAGGAACCATCTCGATAGATTTTCTGGACTAGCACAGAGTACTACTTCTTTATGCAGACGTTTTAAGAAAAGGGAAAACGATATTGGTGAGAAGAAGAAGAGAAATGTTAACGGATTTTTTCCCCCTAATGGCAACAATGTTCCTGCTCATTCTTCCAGGGCGGCAAAGCTGTTCTATGTGCACGTTGGTGGAGATCTTTGCCTCATCTACCCTCTAGCCTTGATCTTGCCCCTCCAAGCTTTTTGTTTACTTTTACCTGGTCTTCAATGAGTTCTTTGAGTTTCTCTCTTGGTTCTCCAACTTCAATGAGACACAATTTGAGTTCCGCTTGGATGCCTAAACGGCTGCTTTGAAAATTGAAGAGAACAGGATTGGAGGGAAGGCTTAGAGAGATGGAAGTAATGCCACCAGCATTGCATAGACCTAGCTGGAGGATGTATTGAGAAACAAGAGCTTTCTGTTTGGATATTTTGGTTCAGCATAGATTTACATGATATGGGAAGCAATACTTTTGTTTTATGTATAAGGAAAGCATGATTATCATCCCCATTTCTACTGATGAAGTCTCTGGGGTATTAGAAAGGTCACACAAGTAATCAAGGATAGGTTCGGAATTTGAACCACACACTCTGGCTCAAGAGAAAATCAACATCTCAAACCAATGGAGACAGACAATCAAAGGTGTTTCGATATCTGGCTAGCCATCTGAGCGAAACAATGGATGCATATCACACACTCAGGCAAATACCCAAAGTATCAAAGATATATATGAAAATAGAAACCATAAGCAAACACAGGAAAATTATTTTGTCATCACAGAGAAAGGTCTTTTTAATGAGATCTATGATATCTACAAACCCAGAAGCTATTCCAGAAAAGGCTCCTTTATGCAAATATTTTGTCTAATTTTTACCTGGTATTCAATGAGTCCTTTGAGTTTTTCTTTTGCTCGTGGGAATTTAAAAACAGACACACATTTCTTTGGTCCCAGAGGGTCCTCCCTCGAGCCTTTCCTCTCCTTCTGGGATTCCTGTTGTCTGCCTGTTGGTCTTGCTGGAGTTCTCCGCTCTGGCTCAGCGCTTCACCACCATCATCTTCCTCCATTTCTCTTTGTCCTTTACATTTTTAGACATTTTGTTGAGTTTGTGTGGAATGAATCAGGTCCACTTTATGCAAGATTCAAACTATTCTTTTTCACTCTCTTAAAAATCTAGTCATCTTTTGCATGAAAATTATTTTCTGATGTCGAATTGTTTTCTTCACGCATGCAGTGTCTTATGGAATGTTCATTCAAGATTTGACTAATGTCACCTTTTTTTTTTTTTAAAACAAATCATTTGCTCCAGCTCCTTCCATTGGTCCCCTTCCTTTTAGAATCTGATGATGTTCCTCTTTGCTCATTCTTCTGGGGATCCATCTAGATTTGTGTAGTATTGTGACTTTAGGGAGACATTGTTGAAGTCATTGTTCAATTTCATATGTGTTACCTGTCCCATTAAGTAATGTTATTGTTGTTCTTCGGTGCTGTCCAGTGGGTTCCAATTCATAGGGTCCCTATGTACAATAGAAGGAAACGCTGCCTACTCATACATCATACTCATAATCACGTTTGTGTTTGACCCCATTGTTTCAGTCACCGCATCAATCCATCTTGACAAGGGCTTTCCTCTTTTGCACTGCCCCTCCCCTTTACCAAGCACGATGTCCTTCTCTAGGGTCTCGTCTCTTCTGACCACATGTCCAAAGCATGCGAGATGAAGTTTCACCATCCTTGACGCTAAGGCGCATTCTGGCTATACTTCTTCCAAGACATTTTGTTTGTTCTTTTGGTAGTTCATGATACTTTCAATATTCTTCGCCAACCCCATTGTTAAATGCATCAAGGTTTCTCCAGTCTTCCTTATTCAGTATCCAACTTTAACGCAATTCATGTGAAGCAGCTGAGAATCTCACGGTTTGGGTCAGGCGCACCTCCATTCTCAAAGTAGCATCCTTGCTTTGCCACACTTTAAAGAGGGTCTTGTGCAGCAGCTTTGTCCAATGCAGTGCATTATTTGCTTTTTTGATGGCTGCTTCAGTGAGCATTGGTTGTTGATGTGGGCAATGGAAAGTCTTGGACAACGTCAATCTTTTCCTCACTTATCTTTCTTTGCTATTGGCCCAGGTATGAGGGCTTTTGTTTGGTTTACGTTGAGTTGTGATCCATACTGAGGCTGCCACCCTCAGTCTTCATCAGCAAGTATTTCAAGTTCTCATCACTTTCTGCAGGCAAGGTTGTAATATCTGCATCTCTCAGATTGTTAATAAGTCTTCCTCCGATCCTGCTGTGGAATATCTCTTCATATAATCCAGGGTCTCTGATGATTTCCTCAGTAAAGATCAAATCAGTATGGTACGAAGACACAACCCCAAAACACACCTTTCCTGATTTAAACCATGCAGAAGTCCCTTGTTCTGTTTGTACCACTGCCTCCTGGTCTGTGTACAGGGTCAGGATGAGCACAGTGAGCGCTCTGAAAGCGCCATTCTTCTCAAGGCTGTCCATAGTGAGTTATGATGCACACAGTCAAATGCCTTTGCATTGAGATGAACCACAAGTAACCGTCTTTCTGGCATTCTCGCTTCTCAGCCAAGATGCATATGACATCAGCAATGATATCCCTTGTTTCACATCCTCTTCTGGAGGTGGCCTCAACCCTGTAATATACTGCTACATCCACTGTTGGGCTAACTACAGCCAAATGTTATGTGTATGGGATTTCAATGATACTGTTCTATAATTTGAGCATTCTTTGGGCCACCTTTCTCTGGCATGGGTACAGATAGGGATCACTTCTAAATTTCCTGACATAGACAAGGAAGTGCTTCCAGTGCTTCATCAGTTGTTCAAACACTTCAATGGGTACTGCATCAATTCCTAGAGCCTTGTTTTTGGCGAATGATTTCAGTGCAGCTTGGATTTCTTCTTTCAGTATCTTTGGTTCTTGCCCGTATGCTAACTCTTGAAATAGTTGAATATCAACCAGTTCTTTTTCTTCTAGAATTTCGTGTATTATTTCCATCCTTTTGATATGGCATCACTCGCTATTTTGCCCATAGAATATTACAATGTTATACACGAGAGCTTGAGTTTTGTTGGCTTTGCTTTTTTTTTTTTTTCTTTAGTTCTTTCAGGTTACGACTTGCTCAGCATGTCGTTCCTTTTTGGTTTCCTAACTCTAGGTCTTTGCGCATTTCCTTACAGCATTTTACTTTGTCTTCTCCAGCCGTTGTTGACATTTTCTGTTGAGCTCTTTGACGTCATCATTTCTTCCCTTTGCTTTGCTGACGCTGAAATCAGTCTCTTCTGACATCCACTGTGATCTTTCATTTTCCCACAAGGAGGCATCCTCAGGCCTCCTGATTGACAGGCTGGACTCCACGCTTCGCTCTTAAGTCTCCCAAGTTGACATGAAATTATCTAACTGTCACAAAAGTGGATAGATAGAATCTTATCACAGACAGCATTATACTTGATAGCGCTAGAAGTGTCTTTTTTAAATGATGAATGCAATGCCATTCCCAGCATAGTAAACCATATGATTTTCTGATTCAAAATGGTCAATATCAGTCCATTTCAGCTCACCAGTGCCTAGAATATCTTTAGGCACTCCATTTTCATTTTTTTTTAACAACTCCTAATTTTCCTGGATTCATACATTGTACATTCCAAGTTCCAATTTTTCATTGACATTTGCAACGGTTTCTTTGCATTCCGAGTTGTGCCTCATCAACAATCGAAGGTCCCATTGGCTTTACTCCAATCATGTTCTGATGGTCGACTCTTGGGGAAGGCAGTTCTTCTTCAGTCATAGTTTGAGTGCCTTCCAACCTGGAGGGCTTATCTTCTGGCACTGTAGCTGACAATGTTTTGCTTCTATTCGTTGGGTATCAGGTAACTGGCAATGTTTCCGTGCTCTCTACAGGGTGTTCGGTGGCCCTCTAGTTTGGAAGCTCTGCTGAAACATGTTTGCTTTGGCTGGCCCTGCTGGTGTTTGAAACACCAGTGACATCGCCTTCAGCATCACAGCTACACGCAAGCCATCATGGTCTGACGAAGTGACAGGGAGGTGGTGGCCATTGCGTAATAAAGAATTCCACCTGTTATCCAATGATGCTTTACTTCTTTCAGGAGAGAAGCCGCTTCAATTTGACAAAGTATTCTTCCAAAGAGAAAGAAAAATGTATTCAAAGGATAACTATGTCAAGATGTTGGGGCAGATCCATCTCAGCAAGGAAAATGGCAAAAAAAGGAAGGCAGGGAGGAAGGCGGGGCAAAGGGAGGGTGGTGATTGCTGAATGACTGTTCTAAGTCTGGCATTATTTAAGGCACTCCCCCTTGATGGCCTATCTTAATGGTCCTGATCACTCTCTGACAGAATCGTCGTTAGCCTCCATTCCTGAAGTGCATGGAGTGTAAGTCATTTCTTTGTCTAAGTTCCTGTGGTTAGCGTTCTTACGGCCCTAAGCTGGAAGCTCATCCAAAGTTGGCCTGATTCCCACGCCCACATTCCTCCCTACATTGTGCTCAAAGGAAATATTTTCTATTGTTTTCTAAGCACTCAGAGGGCTGAGTATGCTATCCCACCCCATGGAACAATTTGAGATGTCCAACGAGGAGTCCTGGGCTACTAACCAGAGGCCAGAGGCTGGGACAGGCGTGGCAGCCTATTTCTGTGAAAGGGTTACTATGGCTCCTTTCTGCTCTGTCCGACAGGGCTGCTAGGAACTGGGCGGCAGCGGGAAGGTATCTTCTACCAAAATCGCTTGGCTCGGGGCTGAGCCCCGGTGGCGTAGTGGTTGTGCGCGGGACTGCGGCCCACTGGGACGGAGGTTCAATTCCAGCAGTGGGGCTGGGCCTCCTACTCCCACCAGCGGAGAGCAGTGATGCCGGAAAAAAAAGAAAAAAAAAAAGAAAGAATTGCTTGGCTCTCCATTAGCCGTGATCCATTCTCTGTGGGCTCACTTCCTCAGGCCTAGCTCATCGTTCAAGATGTCAGCTTTCTGGGGGGGTCATTTCAATACCAAGTGAGTCCAGCACACCCGCAATAATGGGGAGTGAGCACCAGAAGTAATAATGGGGAGTGAGCACCAGAAGTATTCCAGACCCGGGAGAGAGAGAATGTGAGAAGGTGGGTGGGGATGAGGGTGGGGATGGGAAGGAGGAGGAGGGGGTCTAAGTGTGCCCAAGAGGCGGTTCCACTCTGTCCTGTCGGGTTGATTTGAATTAGGATCGACTTAGTGGCAGCGAGGTGAGTCAGGGAACACAGATGGGTGTCTTGCTCACTCCCGAACTCTCATCAAGCTCTTCTTTACCAAAGGAAGGACGCGGGCAGCGGTGCTGTGTGCTCCTAAAGGCCGAGGTGGCAGTTGAGACCCAGAAGAAACGGGGATGACAAGGGGGAGGAGAAGATGAATGATGTGCACAGAGCATTGGTTCTGAACCGGGCAGCCCTGTGTGGGGCTCTCAGCCCAGTCTCTGGTTCCCCGTGAACAAACACAGGTGGGGAGCGTGCAGCTCCTGGTAGCTGAAGGACTTGTCTAAAGCCAGTCAACAGACGACATGCTGGTGTAGGGGGCGATGGCCTGAGCATTAAGGTGAGGGGTAGGGTAAGCCACTGGGAGGATGGATAAATGGTTAAAGTTGGGCATAAGCATGATGATCTCTAAAAAGCTTTTAAAAAGAAGTATTAGGGTTAGAGAAAACAAAATCAAACACCAAAAATTCCATCAAAAGTCTCTTCTTTCTAGCCAAAGGACCAGGGAAGGGTCAGTTGAGTGAGACAGAAAATGTTGGGACGATCTTTGCCCCGCCTCAACCAAACAGCACAGGAAATAGCTGTGGCCCCAACCCCACACGCAGAAGTAACGCGGTGAGCCTAGACCATAATGAGATGCCCATCTCCTCTGCCCTGATGGGCACCTTCCAGCCGCACCGACAGGCATAGACCTCAGTGAAGAGTACTGAGCAACCCGGAATTCTGTTCCTACCAGGCAGTCAAGACTCAGAGCCAGCCTAGAGGGCAGGACGGAATGGCCCATGTGGGTTTCCAAAGCTGTCAATCTTGACAGGAGGAGGCAGCCTCGCCTTTCTCTTGCAGAGCAGCTAGTGGTTGCCAACAATGAGCCCGTGCTTAGCAGAACTGACTTGAGGGCAGAGAGTTTTGATACAGCCACGAGCAATCCTCTCCCAGCCCACTGTGTGATGTTATCCACACCCAAATCATACCCACTGCCCTGGAGCTGAATCTGACTCATAGAGTGGTCGGCCGCCAAGCAGGTCCACCGCAGGCACCGAGGAGGAACAGCCTGGCGAGCAACGTCTGAACAATCAGCCCCTGAACACCCTGTGAAACACACTTCCACCCTGACACTCGGGGTCACCATGAGTTGAAATCTGGTAAACTCAGTCGTCGTCTTTCACATGCTCGTCTTTTTGGTTTTGTTTTTAGTTCCAAACGACATCCCAGCATACTCATTGTTCTAGACAGAGTTCCTGCTGAAAGAACGCACCTGACTGGATCGTCTGATTATAACAGCTTTTCGCCTGTGTGGGACAACGGCGACACAGTTTCTGACACCCACTTGGTCTTTTCCCCTGGGCAGTCTCAGACCCCCTATCTCCCTCTCCATACACAACCTCATCCTGCATGCGCTCCTTTGGCCTGCCTCATCCTATCAGCTTCCCCTGAGGTTGACCTGGCTCCAAATTGATCCCCAGCACCCCTCTATCCAGAGGCCATTCTTCAAGGCAGTAGGAGCGCTGGTGGCGTGCTGCTTATGCATGGGGCTGCTAACCACAAGGTCCGTGGTTCAAATCCGTCTGCTGCTTCTTGGGAAAAAGATGAGGCTTTTTACCCCTGTACAAAGTTACCGTCTTAGACACCTACAGGGACAGCCCTCCCTGTCCTACAGGGCCACTGGGAGCCAGAATCGACTCAATGGCTGTGAGAGAGCCTTCCAGGAAGAGGTCCTTGGCTCATGCAAGGCTAAACCTGCTCTGAAAAGACACAGGTCAGAACACAGCTTCTGGGAATTGTTCCCGAAGACAACCGGGATAAGTTAAGGTGTCTGTTCCTGACCTTCTGGACAGCTTTCCCGGCCCCTAAGGCACCTTGGAAGAAGTGTCTGGAGAGCTCCTTCTGATCTGTCAGCCCTGAGACCACCCTGGAGTTGGACTCTGACTGACCCAGGTGGGCAGAGACGCTCTCCCCGGCCCACAGTGCAGGCTGGCAGATGCCACAGCTGCCAGAAGCCCTCATCTGTCTGTTCTCTCCATACCAGTCCTCTGGTATGTTATCCTGTTCCTTCCGCTGGACTTTCTGTTCTTACCACTAGAAAGAAGCATGCTGATTCCCACACCTAGCAGGGGACCAGGACACATTCTTCAGGAGGGTGACGTCACAGTGTGGCTGCAGCGGTCCAAGTCAGGGGGCAGTCCTAGGGCCTCGGGGAAAATCTCGTCGACCGCCAAACCCCAGTGAGTCGGCCTCTAAGGTGTTGAACAAGCCCTCGGGGACACCCCGGGTGGGCAGGGCACCTCAGAGACTCCTACCCCGTTCCTGCCCCGGGGACCAAAGGGAGAGACGGGGGTAAGAATCGAGCTTCAGAGGAGCTCTTCCTGAGCACTCCAGGGGCCATTCAGGGATCCTTTGTTTCTTCCCTTCCGCACACGCTTCTGCCTTCCTGCACTCCATCATCCAGGCAAGGCAGCACCCAGTCTCGGGAGGGCAGGTGCTGGCAGAAAGGAGTTGAAGATCAAGCTGAGAGGAGTTGGGGGACAGAGATGATTTCTTTAGGATAGTCACAGGAGCCCTGGTAGGGATTACCCGTCAGGCCGATCCCTGCCAGGTCCGCCGTTCAAAAGCACGGACTGCCAATTAGCAGGACCTCCTCGTCCTCACCCTCCACTAACCTCCTCTGTCTCCCTCGCCCCCTCCCTAGGAAAGACCGCTCCGAGCCCTGGAAGCATGTGGTGCCCAGGGGGGCTCTGGACCTGGCCTCTCTCACCCGGCACACAGTCCTCCAGGCTCACACACATCCCAGCCCCTGTCTTGTCCCTGTGGCTCCGGGACGGTTCTGTCCTCTAGGGGCTATCCCACCCTCATTTCCGAAAGAGCTGGGCCGAGGCAGGTCAAAGAGTATGAACACGGCACAGGCCCGGCCCACACTTGGTTCTGGTACGGCGGCCCAGTCCACGTGAATAGGAGGCAATTCGACGGTAACAACAATTTCTTCCCGACTTGAATTTAGGAACCGAGTTTCCTGGCTCCAGCTCCGAGTGGAAGCGAAAGAGGAGAGGCACTGTGCTGTGTGCCCTGTTTGCCTTTCTGCACCAGGGGCCGTGAGAAATGGGCTTAGCCGGGGGGCCTTCCCTGATAAAAAGAAGACGCGAGCTGGCAGTCGCCGGACGCTGCAAACCGTGAAGCGCCTGGCCCCGAGCGGAAAGGTCGGGCATCCAGCACACACAGAACCACTCTGGAAGAGATGCTCGGCGCTCTGCTTCCCCAAAGTCTGCAGCCGCGCCAACCCCCAGGGCAGTGTTCCAGCCTGGCACACTGGGGCCCGCTGTGCCGTGGCACAAACTTCATGACACCTGCTTCTGTTTCTCTTGTCATCACCTGGGCTTAGTCAGACCGCAGCCAACTGCTCAGACAAACGCTCAGGGGCAGACACACGGAGCTGCCACCCTCATGGTGGGCAGTTCGAACCCACCAGCAGCTCCTCAGGGAAAAGATGAGGCGGTCGGATCCCATAAAGCTTTGCAGTCTCAGAAACCCTGGGGGGCCAATTCTACTCCTTCCGGGGGGTGGGGGGGGAACGGTCACCATGGCTGAGACTGACTTGGTGACAGTGGGTGGGTCTACCTGCCCACAGCAGCGATCTCATGTCGGCCAAGCCCGGGACTCGTCAGGCACTTAACCAAGGGACAGCCCTTTGCGGGAGGTGGCGTGTGTGTGTGTGTGTGTGTGTGTGTGTGTGTGTTTCATCTCCATTCCAGGAGGAAAATATAGGTGGCTCTGAGAAATGAAACTCCATTTCTCAGAGTCTGGGACAGGTGAGAATAAGGGCCTTTCACTCAGGTGTGCCTATTGCCAAAGGCCAGGCAGCTACCTGCTTGCTCTGGTAGCAGGAGTCTGTGTAGTACACCATGGCAGGCTGGAGAAGGCCACAGATCTTTTTATAATAATGGGTTCGTTGCACCAAAAACCCCAAAACCACTGCTATCGAGTCCGCATCAACTCACAGTGACCCTGTAGTGAGTTTCCAAGGCTGGAACCCGTTACAAGAGAAAATAGCCTCCCTTTTACCCCATGAATCATCAACCTTGTAGTTAGTAGTTCAATTCATAGCAAACTAGACCACCAGAGCTCCTTAATCTCTCTCTCTCTCTCTCTCTTCTCTCTCTCTCTCTCTCTCTCTCTCACACACACACACACAATTGCAAAGGAAATGAATCATACTGAAATTCAATGAGCACAATCGCTTTTTAATAATCCAAGTTGTAGACTGATCATCTATATAGTCTTCCCATGAACACATTCGATCATAAAACTGCTTTCCTTCTGAAGTGGCACAGAGCATCAACGGCATGGGAGATACCTGCCACACCTGTAAAAACAGCTGGATTCCTGGTGGCACCAAAGCCACAGGTGTGCCGAGTGCCACGGTGATCAGCCGCATGCGCTCACGGGGGAGGCAATGCAAAACTTCAGGGAGAGGTGAGTGGAAATGCAGCTGGTTGCATTTCTCACCGGGCTCACATACCTCTGGGTGCAACTTGTGCTTCCCAGAAGCTGCTAAGCCAGGATTGGGACTGTGGGAGGGAGAGAAGGGAGATGGTTTCTCAGGGCACCCAAAGGTCCTGGATGAAGAGTCACCTTTCCACCCACATACCTCCCTGAGGCCAGGATTCTCCTTTCCCCTGCAAAGAGTGTCTCAGCTTCTCGTGCTGCCCCCCAGCCCAGCGTAGTTCCACACAGTCTCTCTCTCTCTCTCTCTCTCTCTCTCTCTCTCTCTCTCTCTCTCTCTCTCTCTCGACAGTTCCAGCCCTTGCAAAACAACACCCCCACCCAGAGAAGCCCAGGGACTTTCGAATCTCTCATCTCAGACTTCTTGCGTGACTTCAGGAGGGCAGCCCCTACACCCGGTTCCCCCAGGCAGGGGGAAGCCCCAGCCAAAGGTGAGATGTGGAGGTCCCAGCGAGGATGTTAAACCCCAAGACTGAGTTGGCCAGGAAGAGGGGTGGGGAGGCTGAGACACTCAGGGCCATCTTACCCCAGAGGGGCCTGGCTGGGCCTCAGTGTTTTCTTCGGTCAAGTGAGCAGAGGTCATCTCTAGAGTGGGCACAGGGTAGGGTAGGAGGCAAAAAGCAGACGGCTTGAGTACGAACCCTAACCAACCCTAGGGTCAACCTGGACAGGCTAAGACCCAGTAAACCCCCTCCCCCCAAGGGATGTCAGGAGAGTTTCCCTGCACAGAATGAGCTCTCCTGGTGCCAGAGGGTGCATGTTGGACTGCTTACCAGTAGGTCAGTGGTTTGAGTCCCTCAGCCTCTTCTCTGGGAGAATGAGGCGACGGATGCTTCCAGAGAGATGTACAGCTTACGACAGGCCGTGGGGGCAGTTCTGTGCTCTATGGTTGCTGTGGATCAGAACTGACCCGGTGGCAGTGGGTTTGGGAGGACCTCCCCAGTAACCCAAATGACCGTGGTCTGTCTACCTGTCTGTGCTCTACATTCTTAAGACACTGGCTGAGAGGGGCTGGTCCGAGCACAGGCAGAGCTGGGGGCTCACCTCCCACTGCCTGTGCCTCCGCTATTCCAGGCAACTAATCTGGGGTGCGGTGGGGGGAGGCCTGGGAGAGACTCTCACTGTCACCACAGGTAAAGTGACATCCAGGGTCCCTCCAGCCCCAGTCTGCCCCAGACCATGCTGGCCTCCCTGCTCAGCGTGGCTGCAGCAGGAGCCCCTGGGGCTGACCCAACTGTAGAGACCACTCTGCTTCCTGTCCAACCACAAGGACCAAGCGGGTGGTGGGTGCAGGGGTGTGAGGGGCAGGTGCAGGGCGGCCAGACTCTATAGAAGTACAAATCCATGGTTACGTTCACCCTTCCCCACCACACACCCATCCAGACGGAACACCTGCTTCCCTGGATCTGCCCTCTCCACCTCTGCAGCAGAAACGGAGGGAGGAGAGAAGCGGGGGAGAAGGGGGTGCACAAAAGAGGTAGAGAAAGGGAACAGATGGCATATCAGGTGGGGAGGGGTGAAGGGCAGGGGTGGGGGTGGAGCAGAACTACTCTGAAAGCTCCAGAGGGCAAGGTCGAACGACGACGGGAGTTCAAAAACAAAAACAACCCCCCCAAAGTCAAGATGCATGCCAGCAGCCCCAAATGCTTCCTGTTTCTCTAACAAATCACCACTGATTTCCAAGAAAAGCAAGCTAGGCTGGGCTGGGCCTGAGGCACAGCCGCAGAATTTGCACATCTGGCCTGTGCTTCGAGAGCATCCAGCAGGGTCAGGCACAGGAAGTGGCTGAGCAGCCCCAGGTCTACAGCTCACAGGATAGGTGGTGCCTGACAGGAGCCCTGGGCAGGGCCTGCCCCAGCCACCTCTCCACCCTTGCACCTAGCCAGTCAACATGAGCTGTTCACTGCCTGCCAGCCAGTTCTGCCTTGTGGCCTCCCTAAGTCCTTCCTGCTGCATGATGTAGGCGTCCTTACCCTCACCACCCCTCATCAGGGCATCTGATATACTGTGGTGGCAGGAGTGTGGCCGTCGTGCTGGATGCCAGGCCACTGGCATTTGAAACATCAGCGGGGTTGCCTGTGGCGGATGTGTGTTAGCAGAGCTTTCAGACGAAGAGCCCTGGTCGCGTTGTGGGTTAGGCCCAAAGCTGGGCAGTTCAAATCCACCAGCCACCCTCTGGGGGGGAAGATGAGGCTGTTGGCTCCCGTCATAATATTTCCCAGTCTCAGAAAAGCTATGTGGGGTTGCTAAGAGTTGAGATCAGCTTGACGGCGGGGGGTTTGGGTCTAGCTGTTTGGGGTTTGGGTTTTTTTAGGCCAAGGCAGGAGAGGAAGAAAGGCCTGGCAATCTATGTCTCAAAATTCTCCAATGACAACTCCGTGTATCATAGCAGAGGGTTGTCTGATAGGCAGAGGAGCCCCTACGTTAGAGGGTGCTCGAGATACACAATGGCCATGGCACTGGACCAAGCTGTGTGCAGGGGTGGGGTGTGGGATCAGATGATGATTCCCTCTGTTGTCCCCAAGGTGGCTGCAAACAATACCCATCCACTCAGCGAGACCAGGGGGAGGGAGGAACAAAAAGCTCAGAGGCCACTTCGGGGGTATTTCTAGGCCTGTATGGGCTTCCCCACATCTGTCTGACTTTTCTGAGAATTTCCAGGGCAGCCGGGTTTCTTCAGAGACTGAGAACGGACAGCTCAGTGCAGGGCTGTCAGTGGTCACCCAGCTTCTCACCCTCTGGTGGAAGAGGGTCTGGGCTCTTTCAAAAGCCCCTCCAGGGTGGGTAGAGAGATGTTGAAGCAAAGCTGAGAGTGAGTCTCTTGACCCCCAGACCTCCACCCATTCTCACCTGGGCCGACTCCTCCTTTCAGACTCTCCCTAGAAAACCACACCCAACGCTGTTTGGCAGACCCAAGTCAGAAACCCACAGCTGCCCTTGGGGACCCCTCCCTGGCCCTGCCTCGCCTCCCCTGCCCACATTCTTCCTCCTCAACAAACCTTTGCCCAGCCTCTAAGGCCCACCGCCCTGTCTTGATGTCATCAATTGCGGCCCCGGTCAGAGTGGATCTCAGCTCAGGTGACCGTGGAGGACAGAGTGGAGCAGCCCCTGGGCATTTCCAAGGTAGTCACTCTTGATGGGAATCGCAAGTCGCACCGTTCTCCCATGGAGTGGCCAGTGGGTTTGAACTGCTGACTTAGCAGTGAGCAGCCCAGCATGTAACCCACTGGGGATGCGGATGCCCTCGAGAACCAACCCCAAACTCACTGTCATCCAGGCAATGTCCCATCAGACAGGCCCCCGTGACTTACTGAGAACCCCGTCTTTCTCGCGGCACATGCCTAGGCCCTGAGAAAAGATGCCTTTGGGGTGAAGAAACTGAGCACCCTCATTTCACCTTTTCAGGCTGGACACACTGGACGTGCATGACTCCAGCGCAGACCCATTGTCACCAACCCCAGCCCTCCTAGGGCAGACTGCAGTGGGATAGTCCTCATCCTCCTTGGGGTGCTGGGACTCTCCTATCTGCGACCCCGGGGCTCAGGAGCCCTGTCCCAGCAGCGCCCCGGCAATGACATCTGGAGACCTAGGCTCTAGCTGTGGGGCTAGAGAGGGTGGGTCTACAGTGATTCCTTGGACATCAGCCCCACAGTTTCCTGCTCAGAGGTGAACAGACCAGTGTCCCAGGAGTTTACAACAGAAGAATAAGCTTGAAAAAAGGGAAGGCAGGTGTGAGGAAGTTCTACCTCCCCAGTAACAATGCGGTGCTCAGGGTGTGTGTGTGTGTGTGTGTGTGTGTGTGTGTGTGTGTGTGTGTGTAGAAGCCTAACTAACATGCCTGACTGCTTAACCTCGGGCTCAGGCCCTGGTTCAGCCTCAGGCAGACTTTGAACGCACCCCCGGCCTGGCCTCTGAGCTCCACCTTGAAGGAAGGTCTGGGTCCTCTCCACTCACTTTCCAACACAACTTCACTTCAAAAACTGAGCCAGGTCCCTAGAACCTTGACCAGGGAACTAGTGGGTGCAGACATGTGATTTCAAGTTGGTTCCCAGGCCATCCTCTCCCATCAAACAACAGGCTTCCCCCTAATACACACATACACACACACACACACACACACACATATCCAAGCATGAAAAGCTGCATTCCATCTATCTCGACGTGCAGGTCTGAAGTCATTCCTTGAACGCCCAGGACACCAGAGGCTGTTGTCAGCAACAGGCAATCTCTCAAGCATTCCCTGTCCTGTCTGCTAGAAGCCTCTCACTTGGACCTCTGAGCCTTTGGGCTAGGAAGGACATTCTTCAGAGGGTCCACGGAGCAGAGACAAGGAAGCCTCATGGAACCCGGCCCAAATTCATGGCCCAAAGAGCCCAGGAGCCTAA
Organism: Nesogale talazaci; assembly: GCA_004026705.1. Taxonomy (NCBI): domain Eukaryota; kingdom Metazoa; phylum Chordata; class Mammalia; order Afrosoricida; family Tenrecidae; genus Nesogale; species Nesogale talazaci. The sequence continues at coordinate 17,695 of PVJH01022420.1, forward strand.
CCCAAGGGTTTTAGTCTGGGGTCACTTCGTGTGTGTGTAGGGGGGGTGCTGTTGGTTCCATGACAACAGGATCAAGAACATATACATCTGCCCTAGTGCCAGGTCCTGAGAGAAACCTGGTCACACGGACGGAAACCACTGGGTCGTGTGTTCAGATGAGCCCGGATGGAACCACTGGCGAAGAAGCTACTCCGAGAGGGGTGCCACCCCAGGCAGCTAAGCTAGCCATAGCAATTCAGAGGTTGCCAATCTCAATTCAGTTACTCAAGCGTTAAAAACAAAAGTTTTTTTTAAAAAAAACACCCGCTTTCTTGTCAAGTGACTATGACCCACAGATACTTTTTTGGGTGCTGGATAGATGCAGCGATGACTAACGTGCCGTCTCAGTTCACGTCCTGAGCCTTTGCTGATGCCCGCACAGACATTGCCACATTCTGAAGACGAGAATCGTCTCAGTCACACCTCAGGCTTGTTCTGCCCCCACTGTTTCCTCCGCCCGGGATGCTTCCCTCCTGGGTCCTCCTCACCCCTCCAGCCTTGTGCAATGTCCTCAACAAGGCTGCCTCGCCATCCCCACCTGTGGTCCTCTGCTGTGCTCTCCTCCACACCTCTCGTCCCCAACAGATGGGGTTTAACCATCTGTCTCACATTAGAATATGAGGGCTTGGAGAAGTGTCTGTGACCAACCAATCAAACAACCTTCCTTCCTTTCTTCTCTTCCTTTCTTCATTTCTATGAGCATTCAATTCATGAATCAAACAATTCAGTAGTTCCATCATATTAAGTAAAACTGAAATCACCACGATTTCACATTTTCTTCTTTCTTATAGTTATTGTCATTAGCTCTTCATTTCCCCCCAAGCCTCCTGCCATGTCCCTACATAATTCTTAATCCAGTAACTATCTCTATAGACTTATCTCTTCCCGATTTCACATGCAGAAAATACAAAGCAAAATCAAGACACAAACAAATGACCCAACAACAAGGACAAAATAAAACAGAGAAAAACCCCAATAGAAAAGAAAGCAGAAAATAACAAAAACTGGTACAATGGGTGAAATGGGTCCAAAGGGAGATGAAATTATGACATGTTATATTTTAGCTTAACTGCATCTGCCGACTTTACAATGTCGCCTTATGGCAAGACTATTTGCATTCTTGGGCTATGGTCAGAGGGCTTCTCCAGAGGCTTACTCCACATGGGAACCCTGCAAATGGATTTTGGACTTCCACTGGCACTTACGGCCTTCTGCAAAATGAGTGTTTAGAATTTAATTCCTGATACTGTTCCCTCCTCCAGATTTGGATTGTACGATACTTGGACCACAGAGACTGGTTTGCTTCTTCCATATAGACTCAGTTGGAGACTCAAATCCACCTTGGAAGAAAGGCCTGGTTATCTACTTCCAAAAATACAGTCACTGAAAACTCTGTGGAGCACGGTTTTACTCTGACACAGATGAGATATAGACACCTTCCATATAGACACCTCACTTAGATGAATGCTTGTCTTAAGACATGCCTTGAAGACCCCAGACATTTTATTCTTTCTGATAGCTGGGTGTCATCTGGTTTCTCCATCATCCTTTGCCGTAGCACCCATATCTTCGTGATCTCTTCATGGGGGCAGGTAGAACGGCCCTTTCTTATTCTGTGTCTGTTCTTCTCGCTCACAGAGGATGGTCATGCATGAATCAGAAATGGTTTGTCTAGTCAATGGCAAATTAGAAGGGGCTTCAAAAAGTTCATGGGGCGGTGGGATTACAAGATAATGGAATTCCTCTACAAATCTTTTAAAGCCCCCCTCGAATGTACAGAGTTCTATTATTTGAAGTGTTTTACTAGGTATTGGGTTTTTGGGTTTGTTTGTTTGTTTGTTTTTTTCAGAAATCTCAAAGAGTTCATGAAGACAGCCCCTGAGTCATTATCATCCATACTGGTACGAATAAGGAAATAAGAAAGAAAATTAGCAGACAACCAAATAAAATGGGCGAATGACTCAAAGGGACATTTCATGAAGGCAATGAAGACATCCAAATGGACAATACATAAATGAAGAGGTGCTCAATTGCATTATTCATAAGGGAAAAGCAAATGACAACCACACTATCACTACACACCCACCACTGTGGCTAAAATGCAAAGCTGCACAGCACTCTTTGTGAGGTTGTGAAGCAACCTGAACGTCAAGGGTGCTGGTTGGAAGTTGCGTTGGGGCTGCTAGCCACTTTTCCAAATGCAAACCAATTTGGTAGTGCCTCCCCTGGTGGAATGGGTGCCTTGGTGGTGTGTTGGGTAAATGCTGGGCTGTGAACCTCAAGTTTAGGAGTCTGAACCTACCACAGCGCCACTCCTTGGAAGACAGACGAGTCTATCTGTCTTACCAGGAAATGCCACAGAAACCCTATGTAGGGTCTGGATGAGTTAGAAGCAACTTGATGGCAGTACATGGGTTTTACTCTAACCCAAGAGCCCCCGGGGGTGCAACCAAAAAGTTGGAGACTCAAATCCACCTTGGAAGAAAGGCCTGGTTATCTACTTCCAAAAATACAGTCACTGAAAACTCTGTGGAGCACAGTTTTACTCTGACACAGATGAGATCGTCATGAGACCGAATTGACTAGACAGCAACTGTACCTGAACCATGACCGACCCATCCCACTCCTAGGTATGGGCTCACCAGACCTGTTCACCACGTGTTCAGGGCAGCACTATCCATAGTCACCTTCCTATGAGCAATCACTCAATGCATTTAGATAACCTGCCCTCACATTGCCATCAAGTCGATTCCAGCTCAAAGCAATCCTTTAGAACAGAAGAGAATTTTATCCCAGAGGACAGTGCTATATGACAAATACAATAAAATATGAGGGAGAAGGTTAATTGGCCAAAGGGGTACCTCCAGAGCTGGGGCTTCAAGGAGGAGGAGCTGGCCGGAAGATGCGAGGGTGGTGGTGAGAAAGTGAACAGAGGCAAGAGGTGAGAGAGTGTGGTTTCTTTAAGGACAGCCCATCATCATTAGTATCCCCACCAGTTGCCGATGAGTAGAGTCCACCATGTTGTCAAGGGCTGGTCCTCTAGAAACAAGTCCCCAGGTCTTTCTTGCTAGACACCTCTAGGTGCACTCACACGGCCGAGATCTGGGTAGCGGCACAAGTACATTGTATCGCCCAAGGGCTCCAAGTTCAGTTCTACTGGAGGAATAAAGATGGCGTGGGGCATGCTGGGAGATAAGGCTACAGGGCTGGGGGAAGCAGACTAGGACGGTTAAGGGTTGCCTCAAGAGCCATTTGAAGCCATCACTGAATTTTAAACTGGTGAGCAACGCTCTGACTTGGAGTTCCGAAGGTGACAGCAGCGAGCGTGCACAAGGTAGACTGGGGTGCACAGTGATTGTAGATTGGGGGGGTTGCAATACAGAGGGACCTGGTGGCACATTGTCAAAGCACTCAGCTACCAACTGCACAGGACACAGAGGTGGCCGTTGGCTTCTGTAAAGACTGACATCCTTGGAACCCCAGCGGGGCAGTTCTCCTCTGCCCTGTCAGATGGCTGCGAGTCAGCATATATCCATCCCAGGGCGATGGATTTGTTCTTCTGGGTTTTGAAGTCAACAGGGTGCCGAGACTTCCAACATGTTGTCAGGAGAGCCCAGTCCCTGGCAAAGGACATCATCGTTGATAAAGTAGAGCAACGGCGAAAAGGAGAAGACTCTCCGCAGGCTGGATGGACCCCACGGCTCCAACAATGGGCTCCAACATGAGAACAACTGTGAGGACGGTACAGGGCTGGGTGGTGCTTTGTGCTGTTGTACATCAGGCTACTGTGAGTCAGAACCGACTAGGGAGCGCCTCGCCACAGCAACAGCTGGGTGTTCCGCTTGTTAAAATAAATTTAGGGCTGATGCCTGGGGATAAAGACGCCTCAACGTCATAAAGAAACGAGGTTGTGAAAGAGAACTGCTACTGGTAATCTCTGAAGAATCAAAGAAAATGAGAGATGAACATGGGTAGAGAGACAGAGCGAGAGGAAAACAATAATGATCGGGAGCCAGAAAGATAGAAACTTACAAACTACAAATCCCTGAGCCCAACAGCCCCGTGGCAATGTCACCAAGTGGTGTAAACGAGTAGATGGTTAATGTGCTACACTGCCGAGGGAACGCATCCTGGGAACAAACACTTGGTGGCCTGCTGCTACACAAATCAGACATTTAGCATCCTGCAAACTGCAGACCCACCCACACACAAGAAGGGGGTGCCAGGCGTTGGGCTTGAGGGTAATGGTTCTGTTTGTTTTCAGTGTTCTGTACAGATCACTAAGTGGCAGTCTGTGATGATTTAGGGAAGGATTCGGAGACCACCAGCGCCTCTCGTGGGTTCACTAATTACACAGACAATAACTGAAAGGCCATACAAGTGCCATAGCTGAGTTTTCACAAATCATGCTCTAATCTCAGGACCCCGTAGAAAAACGATGGCTGAATAATGGCACAGAGAGTCTGATTCACCACTGGCTTCACAGCCAACAAGTGTGGAGGCCTTTTGCTACTCGGGACATTTCCCCTAAAATGCAGGATTACTTGCTGTGGGTCTTTTATGGCATGCCATTTCTTTTACTAATGAGTCTCAGTCGGGCTCGTGAGATGACTATTGCACAAAGGAAGAAATCAAGAGCATCGATACGGCGGTGAACAACAACAGAAAGAACATCTTGAACTAGTTGAGTCCTTCTGTGGATAAGACACCAGCTTGCCCTTCCACGTCCACTTTCCCTGCTTCTACAGCAATGGCATTCATAGAGGATGCTTTCCACGGTTGGAGCCAAGAGTGGGCATGTAGCCACACCCTGGCCAGTGGAAGATGAGTAGAAACCATGAGTGCCATGTCCAAATCAGACTGTTAACAAAAAGGCAGGCCTTTCCCCTCCCGTTTTCTCCTTCTTGAGAGCAGCAATGCAGATGGGATGGCAGCTGCTACTGTGGCCTCTTGGCCCGTGAGCTGCGAGCTCTCCGTTGAGGAAGACTGAGCAACACAGTAGAAGGAACCTGGGTCCCCAACCCGGGGCTCTGCCGGGTAAATTCAGAATCATTTAGACTCAGATGGTTGTCCGAGGGGGGAAATAAACATCTAGCTTGCTTTAACTCCTGTTGTTTTGGTTTCCTCTGCGCAGAAGGTAAATCGATGTACCTACACACAGTCTATGCGATACTGAGTTATCCGTATAAGGAAAGTTATGTCGCTATGTGTGTTACTGCATTCTTGAGACACAGCTGGTGGGAGATCTGATTTAAAAAGGAGACTACGCGGGGAGGAGAGGAGCCCGTCAGGGTACAGTATAGCGCCGATGAAACATACAACTTTCCTCTTGCTCTTTAATGCTTCCTATCCCCCTCCTCACGATCATGATCCCAATTCTACCTTTCATAAGCAGCTAGAGGATGTACACTGGTACAGAGAAGAGCTAAACACACAGGACAGAAAAACCCTTCAGGACCAATCATGAGGGTGGCCATACTAGGAGGGGAAGGGGAATCGATCCCAATGATCTACAGAGAACTCTCGCCCTAGGGGATGGACAACAGAAAAGTGGGTGAAGAGAGACATCAGTCAGTGTGAGACATGAACAAAATGATAAATTATCAAGGGAGGGAGGGAAAAAATGAGGAGCTGATATCAAGGGCTCAAGCAGAAAGAAAATATTTGAGAATGACGACGGCAATAAGTGTACAAGTGTGCTTGACCCAATGGATAGATGTATGGGTTGTGATAAGAGTTGTAGGTGTCCCCAATAAAATGATTACTTTTTAAATTTTTAAGAGATAAATAAAAAGGAGACTACACGGTCTACCCAATACCCTCTTGGGGAAGACACGTCAACAGCCCTGCAGCTTTCTGCAGAGAAGCATCATGCTATGTTCGCCTCTGTGTATTTTGCCCCAGGGGTGGAAATGTGAAATGTATTGTTTACAGAAAGTCCGATGTTCTTCAGAGTAAACTGGGTTGGCCAGCCCATACTGTAGCAATTCCAGTTGAGAGGATGTGGTTTAATGTATCAAGATCGCTTTTCATTGCTTGCAAGGAAGATACCATGAAAACAAATTAGGGTGTTGAAAAACTGCTTAATTTGAAGCAAGTTAAAACCATGTAGTAGAAATAATGTTCCCATGTCCCTTGAATGAGTTGCAATGGAGTCAATGAGAAATAAACCCCAGCTCTTGAAGGGGAGTGACTTTTAGAAACAGAACTTTATTCTTTCCCAATCCTGGAAGCTACAAGGCTGAATTCACCCTACTGGCTCTTAGGGAAGGCTTTCTCTCTCTCAGTTGGCCCGGGAGGAAGGTCGTTGTGTCATAAGAGCTTCGGTTTCTATGTAGTCTTCCTGTGGCTTGGTATCTTTCCTTGTAATGTAGTCAGTGAGAAGTAAGCCCCGCTCCTTGAAGGTGTTGGGTGGGTGGGGGGAAGAGCTGGGTCTCCCTGGGGTGCTGAGCTACGAACTCGGGTAGTATTCTATATTATCAAAGGGTGGTTGTGGCCCCATCCAAACCCATTAACCCGTTTCTAGGAAGGATCCTTGATTGCGAAGCCAGATAGGTTGAGCCATGATCTAAAAAGGGGGCACTCTTAAGTTAGCTACATCAATCCCAGAGGAGGACGTGGGTCCCTGATATCCCTTGTGGAGAGAGGAGGAGAATAGAAGGAGGGAGTTGTCACTACCCACACACAGCCCAGGATGAGGACTCATCGCCATCCAGTCCCTCACATTGCCACCACCTTCTTGGTGCCCCAGGCCCTCTCTCAGTTAACTCATGTTGTTATACCAGAAACACCACACCTGGGTGGCTTTTACAAACAGAACGTTATTCTCTCCCAGTCCTGGAAGCTACAAGTCTGAATTCACAGGGCTTCTTCTCTCAGTCTCTCTGTCTTTCTCTCTCAGTTTGCCCCAGAGGAAGGTCCTGGTCTCGATTGAGCTTCTGTTTCTATGTAATCTTCGTGTGGTGTGATATCTTTCCTGTCTTATCTCTGCTTCTCTCACTTGTTTATTCTCCTTTATATAGCACAGGAGATTGACTCAAGATATACCCTGCCTCATTAACAAAACCAAGACAACCTGTTTCCATATAAGAGTATAACCACAGGTATAGGGGATAGAATTTAAAACATTAGTTGGGAGGAAGTAATTCAGCCCAGAACCAGTACCTTTGGGTTTCCCAGACTCTTTCTTTTTTGCCTTGAGTGGGGATACAAATGTTATTTTTATTTACAAAAATGTTATCTTTATTTACAAAAATGCACTTTAAATTTAAATGTTTCAATATATATATAATTCAATCTACATCATCTTTCCACCTGACCCCAAATACCTCTCATGTTTGGGGCCTGAATTTGGCCTCAAAGGTTCATAAATACGTTCAGTTGAAGCAACCCCATGCTTCATTTCCCTTCTCAGTCAACCCCAATTCTCAGACCAACCCCCTCCCTCCAGGGGAAGTTGTGCTGCTTGTCATTTTCCCTCATCAGTTTCTTTAGAGAACCATGCCCTGATTTTTTTTTTTGGTCCAGCCTTTTAAAAAATATTTTTAAATTACAAATTAGATGGGAGCTCACATTGTCACATAACCAACTTTGTATTCGATAGGTTAAACCAAAAAAACCATGCTCGGTGCCACCCAGCCCAGTCTGACTCATCGCGACCCTATCATCCAGAAGACCATTGCCCTGCGGGTTCCCAAGACTGTATGTAACTATGCCGGAGTAGAATGCCAAGTCTTCCTTTCATGGAGTGGCTGAGGGGTTGGAACCACTGACCTTGTGGTTTGCAGCCCAATGTTTAAAGGATGAACGAGACCCCCCCCCCAGTAGTTTATGCTTCACCTACGCCTTGATTTCTCTTCTTTCTCTTTCATTGCACCCAAGTTAGCACCTGTCAAGAATCCCACCCTTTGCTTGAGCTTCCCCTCCTTGCCCTGCTTGATGGCAAATCGTACACGCAGACTTTAGGCTCCCGTTCAGCCCCTGGGCCCAGGGGTTGATGCTACAGAGGCCTTGCCCCTCGGCCCCGGCGGAGCTGAACAGCTCATGCGCTGTTAGGAAAAGGATTTGCCGTCGAGGACGCCCTCAGCTCTTCCACAGTCAGGCGGTGGAGGCAAATCTCCTCTTGGAGCACAGCCCCTATCACCCCACACTGGATGGGGAGCATAGGGTGGTCCTGGGCCCCGAGCAAGTGAGTCTGAGACGTTTTCTGGGCTTTCCAGATGCAAAGCTTTTGTTCTTGTGGGCGCTGTGGAGGGCGTCCCAGGCTGGTGAGAGATCACCCTGGCCATAGCTCTTTGCAGACGCTGGGAAAACTATATCTATATCTATATATATGACATATCTCATCTTGGAGAAATGCTGCATGGGAATAAATGCAGTCCTTTCCACTGGTTTCTCCCCGTCCCCCCCGTCCCCCAAAGCCCTCTTTCCTCCTCTCTGAAACAGAGCTCCACTTCAAAACACCACCACTACCACCACCACCAGCCTCACTGGTGCTCCCATTAGCTCCCAGCCCCTATTTGATAGAAAGGGTGACACACTGGACGAGGAGGTCACAGGGGTGGACGTCACTTTGGATGCTCGGAAGGATGCGCTGCGAATCCATCCTCTGAACCAGGGGGACTTCATGGCTCCCTCTAGAAACGGGAATTCCACAGCCCCCTGGCTGTCCTTGGCTCACCCACTAGGCCAGGCACCGCCTGCGGATAGTTAAAGAATCCCACCCCACCCCAACCAGTTTTCACCCTGCTGCTCCTGAAAAACACAGCTCCTGGTTGCCCCACAGCCTGCTGGGTAGGCAGGACAGGAAGTCCCTCTGCCTTGTAAACACGATGTTGCAAACAGACACTTCCCCAGGCTCCTCTGCCACCAGACTGGGAGTGGCTTGTTTGGTGAAGGTCTCCCTGGGCTTCCCCTGCAGGCAGACTTCAGAACTGCTCATCTTAATGTGAAGGTGGAACGGAGACCCCAAAGGAGGAAGGTCTCGGCCTCTGCAGTTGACCATGGCCTCTCAGAGCCTTGTGGGGTCTGAAGCCGCCCGGAAGGTATTCCACACAACACGGGGAAGACACAAGTATCGAAGTCCCTTCAGATGCCCAAATAAGGGCAGTCTGGTGAGAAGTGAAGCAGAGACAGTCCTTGAGGAGGAGGACAAGGAAAGCCCACAAAGCCGTCAGTCAGGTCATCAGAAGAGGCACTGGGACATCCGGGGCGAAGTCCAGACTTCCTCAAGTCCCTTGCTCATCAGGCACTCAGCCACCCGACACACGCTTTTCTTTTTCTTTTTAATAAGAAAGAACTTATTATCAAGGAGGCATCGCGCCCTGTCCAATTCAAGTCCATATGTCCAATGACAGCCGAGTCTTCTTCCAATTCTCGCAGCTACAGGCCCCTGGCACGGCAAGGGGAGGCAGGCGACAGGAAGATCACAGGGTCTAGAGTCACATGGGTCCAAGGGTGGTTGAAATACGGCAGGGCATCAACACCTCTCAGAGTTGGATGGCCCACCTGGGGCCGCCCCTGAAGGCAGGCCCTGAGTTCCAGCGAGCCGGAAAGTGAATGAGGCCGAGAAAAAGAGAGGCGGGGGCTCAGTGTCTCCACCGCCCCCCCCCCCCAAAGCAGGTATCACAACAAAAACTTAAACCAGAGCCTTTGTAACTTCACAATTGACAAAAGGTGGAAATCACCCAAATGATCCACGACGGACGGAAAGATGAACACCACAGAGCACAGACTCCTTTCGTGTACCACAGTCAAGGCCCCTGCTGGACAAAAGGGCCAAGAAGGTTCCTCCTCAAAAGAGGCATGAGAGACAACGGCGCGCAGTCGATCTTGGGGCAACTGAGTCAGGCAATCTGGCTGGAGGAGAAGGTGAGAATTCATGGACAAAAGAAGGAGACTTGACTTTGAAATGTGGACGGCAGACCAAGGACTCTGGGCTTTCCCTGGGGGGGTGGCTGACTTCAGAGGTTTCTGAACAGGGAAGCAAGATGACGGACGATGAGAGGAGGCTGCCGACCGAGAATCTCCTGGCGGAGAGAGGAAGAGGCCAGAGTCCGTAAGGCCCACAGCCACGCACACGGGGACGAAAGCAGAAAGGAGGGACAGTGAAGTCAAGGGGCAGATGAGAGAATCCAGAACAACGGGGAAAGAAAGCCCCATCAAAATGTGCTGGAGAGGGCTGAGCCCCGGTGGAGAAGTGGTTGTGCACAGGACTGCGGCCCACTGGGACGGAGGTTCAATTCCAGCAGTGGGGCTGGGCCTCCTACTCCCACCACCGGAGAGCAGTGATGCCAAAAAAAAAAAAATGTGCTGGAGAGCAGAGAGCCAGGAAGATTGAGGACTTGGAGACGACACCAAGATTCCAAGACTGTCAGCTGAGACAGAAATGGGGAAGTCCGCAGAGGAAGCCTGCTTTGTGGTGTCAAGGTTAGGTGGTGGGCATGAGTTAAAGATGCAACTGGTATCCAAAGGAAGCCCACCAGCATTTAATAAGAGACGAGGTTTGGGGTGAGTGAGATCATGCGATCCAGGGAGGGCTGGAGGAGTCCGCAGAAGTGCGACAGGTGAGGTAGGGGGTGAGAGAACCAGAAGAAACGAACATCAGAATCAACAACGAAAAAGGCTAAGGGACATGAGAGTGGGGTGGCATCAAATGGTACAGACACCGGGAACGTCAGAGCAAGCCCAAGGTGGCAAAGAAGCCACTGGAATTTGCCATTACAGAGTTACCGGGAGGAAGCCATCCAACAGGAAAGCTGGGTCTAGTGTGGGTGGGATGGCTGCCATTGTGGCAGGCACCATGGAGGAAGGGGCAGGTTTCTTGTCCGTTGGGCTCATCAGAGCAGCTCATATAAGTCGACACTCAGAGAACAGGCTTTGAGGAACCACAGGATGTAGTTGCTCCGGGAGAAAGCAAGCCCAGAAAGGAAGTCATTCGAGCACAGCCAGGACCGGAGCGCACGCCTCCCATCTCCAGCCTGCAGTCAGAAGAGCACACCAGCGCACACTCAAGCATCGTGATAGTCCAAGGAAAGCCCTGAGCTTTCAGTGTGCTCAGAATGAAACTCCCAAGTTGTGAGTAGAGAAACGAATGCAAAACGAAAAGGCCCCTGTGAGATTCTGGCTAGAAAACCAGAGGCTCTGAATTACTAATCAACTTGTAGTTTGGGCAGCTTGGACAGGAGAGTTTATACAAGACAGCCAAGCAGGACACCTGATCTAAGAACAATAAGTTCTTTTTTGGGGGGGCATCACTGCTCTCCGGCGGTGGGAGTAGGAGGCCCAGCCCCACTGCTGGAACTGAACCTCCGTCCCAGTGGGCCGCAGTCCCGCGCACGACCACGACGCCACCGGGGCTCAGCCCTGGACAATGAGTTCTTATGACCTGGCCCAGCTCAATCTCGCCCTCATGATGAGATCACTGAATGGGTTGTGATAGCAACTTGGGGCAAGGAAATGAGACAGAAGGAACAATGTCTGGCGTCTGAAAGGCTTGCTTTCAAACAAGCGGCCATCTATTGTTCACTAAGTCCACATGGAAGAGATGTGGGATCCAAGCCTGTGGGATCCAAGGATTGTAAACAATAGCCAAATTTGAAAGCGGGAATGGTGTATTAGAGCTTACACTGTGAACACCTGGCTTGCAGAAGGCTGTAGACAACAGTGGATGCCCCAAACCCATTCTCTGGGTCACCACGTGGATGAAGACGCTGGGGAATCCCCTGTGACCACAGTGGAGGATTGTGACTAGCCTCGTTATCAGACAGAGGGCACTGTCAAGTCAATGGTGAGAGATCGAGTCAGGGGTTAAGATAATACTGCATCATTTGATCTCCCTATCGACCCATCTAGAAGTTGTTTTAGTTTGAGAGAGAGAGAGAGAGAGAGAGAGAGAGAGAGAGAGAGAAGGGGGAAATACATGTGGATTAAACCTCTGGGGAATCCCCTCTGACCCTGGACCAAGGATGTGAGGAGCCTAGTGCACGAGGAAATGGATGCTAGCAGAGGCAGTGAGGTTAGCATGCAACACCTTAGCATTTCATCTCCCCTTCTAAAGTGACCAGATTTTAAGTGGGACACTAGTTGAATGGGGGGGGGGGGGGGCGTGTCTTGATTAAAATTTTGGTCTATGTGGAGCAACAAAAATGTTCATAGAGGGCTGAGCCCCGGTGGCGTAGTGGTTGTGCGTGGGACTGCGGCCCACTGGGACGGAGGTTCAATTCCAGCAGTGGGGCTGGGCCTCCTACTCCCACCACCGGAGAGCAGTGATGCCCACAAAAAAAGAATGTTCATAGAATGCAAAATCAGTATTGTAATATATTTTGGGGGGGTAAGGGGGTATCACTGCCCTCTGGTGGTCATGGGAGCTACCCAGCTTTGCTGCTGCTGGATTTGAACCGCCAAGCCAGTGGGCCGCAGTCCCGCACTTAACCACTACGCCACCGGGGCTCAGCTCTGTAATACATTTATTTTAATTTTAAAATGCCGCAGGACGTTGTTAAATCGTTAAAAAGCAGGACGTCTGGTCACTTTACCTTTGACCCTTTAAAATTTGTGCTAATTTTTACAATATTTTCGACGCTCTTTCCAGTTGAGGTATTTCTCTGTCCTGCTCCATTAATTGTTACAGCTAACAAATTGGTTTGGGTTTTGTATGAGCTCCTATGAAATCTGAGCTAGGCAAAGCTCTAGCGACAATAACTCGAAAGTAATGGTTTCTTGGGGGTATGGCAGGGGAGACTGGGGGGAGATGGGGAGTTAATAACCAGGAGTATCAGAAAGAAGAAAATGCTCTAAAATGGATTGCAGTAGCGATTGTAGAACTCTTCTTCATGTGACTGAACTAAGGCACTGTGTGATGGATGGATTATGTGCCAATAAAACTGGCGCTTTTTTATTGCTGTTCTAAAAGAAGGAAGGAGGGAGGGAAGGAAGGAAGGAAGGAAGGAAGGAAGGAAGGAAGGAAGGGTCCAATTAGTTGTCAGAGGCACCAAGAACAAGTCCTCACTCTCGCTCAAGATGTGAGCAAGGACCCCCAAATCCCTTGGGAGCTCCTGGTCTCTCCCCATGGAAGGTTATGGGTTCCTAACGACCAAGATACTCCCGCTCTGGAAACATCACTGAGCTACTGGTGGAGAAATTCCCCAACCGTGGGCTTGTTCATTCAAAATCTCCGAGTTTCACATTTTGAACTATGTTCTCAGAACAACCCGTTTTCAGTTTATCAGTCAGATCCAGCCACTCTGATTTAGAGCAAGTGGTTCTCAACCTTCCTAATGCTGCGACCCTTTAATAGTTTCTCATATCGTGGTGACTCCTAACCATAAAATTATATTCGTTGCTGCTTCAGAACTGTAATTTTGCTACTGTTATGAATCGGGAGGTCTCTGTGAAAGGGTCATTCCACTCCCAAAGGGGTTGCAGCGACCCCCAGGTTGAGAACTGCTAATTTAGAGGAAAAGAATCTCTCAGGAAAAGAGCGTCAGACGAACTAGCTCTGTGACTCCATTCTCAAGGTTATCACTCCTATAACATGTCACGTATTCCTCCTGATTACCTCCCCTGATGGGGAACTCACTACTACCAGTCTTCTAATCCCTTTGATGATCTGCTCTGATTTTCTCTGAAAGGCACCTTTCAGAGCCATCTGAGCGCTAGATCCTGGCCATTCCCCCTCTCTCGTCCCTTTTTCATCATGCAGAATGACCCCATAGAGCAGATCTGAACCTCTTCTGAAGGACGCAGCCCTTCAAGCATCCAAAAGTGACTTTTCTTCTTAGAGGAAAACATTTCTACTTCTTTCATCATTTCTTCGATGCCATCATCATTTCGGTTTCTGTCTCTGAGCATAAACCGGCTCATCGACATCCCCACTAAGGGCAGCACCTGGAGTCAAATGGCACCTCAGGTGGATCCGAGCAGCTCAGCGGGGAGAGAGGTTTGCTTGTACCGGGAGGGCAGATAAAGGGAGGACGAGTGGGGTTTGCTGCTCCCTGCCTGTCAAGTGTACAGTACTATGGAGGTTTGTGGGCTGCTACAAGGTGGGAAGCTACGCTATTGGCCTTATAAAGAGCAGCAGAGTCATCCAGGGTGGACAGGCTTCAGTTGGGGCTCCTAGATCATGACAGAGTAGAAAGAAAGGCCTGGCAATCTGCTTCTGAAAACTAGCCCGTGGACCCTGTACAGATCACCACAGAACATCCTCCAACTCATTCGCTTTGGAGGTGTCATCAGGCGGGCTGGGGTGTCTGGTGAGAGGGCAAGGGAGGACCTCAGTGGGGTGGAGTGGCCGCTATCTGTAAGGATAGGCTCGGACCTCTGGCAATTTTAAGGATGGCCCAGGACGAGGTCACATTTCGTTCTGTTGTACCAAGGTCATCGTGAGTTGGTGTCAACTTGATGGCACTATCTATCCAGTCAATAGAAATGTGTGGCTATGTCTTGGAGACCAAAAATCCAAGATGATGCTACCACTTTGCCGGGGATGTGAAAGATGAGAACCTAGGAAAGCTGGAGAGGAAAGGAGAGAAGAGGAGGGGAGGGGAGAGGAAGGGGAGGGGAAGAGGGGAGAGGAGAAAATGGCATGGGGAGGGAGAGGCAAAGGACACACAGTCCAGAGTCAGTCTTCTAGCTTAAGCTTTAGAAGAACTCAGCATGCAGGAAGGTAAAAAGTTCCCACAATCACTTTGCAAAGCAAGCATGTGAAAAACTGAAACAGCACAGAATAGGGAAATACAGGCCAAACTTAACCTAGCCTTCCACCGAAGGGACAAAATAGCTTGACCAAATTGAATGTACTCCGTAACTGCTAGGGCACTCCAGAGCAGGACGTGAACCACGGAATGTGTCACACAAATGTATCACAAGGGAAAAGAATGCAGAAATTCCACCAGTAGATGCTAAGAAGGACAAAAAGCTATCGGACCAACTTCCATTCATGCCTTCACAATCCTCAACAACTAGGAACTGAAGAGTACTTCCTCCCTGGGTAGCTGGTTAGGCCACACACAGCACTGGTTCTCAAGAAATGACCTAAGGAAGACACAACGCCCCCACCTCATGTCACAGCCCTGGATCTCAGGAAAGCTGTAAGTTTCTGTAATCAAGAAGAAGCCTGGTTCGCATCTCTCTGACTTCTGGGCATGATCTCCTCTCGCGTCGTGGGAACATGAAGACGCGCTCCTGTGTATTTCAAATGCTGGAACTCTTTATGGAATCAGACAGCCTCACCTTTCTTCCCGGAAAGGCTGATGGGGTCAAACTGCTGACCTGTGATGGGCAGTCTAACTGGTAATCCAAGGCTCAAAAGTTAGGTATTATTATCATCATCATCATCATCATCATCATCATCATCATCATCATTTTCTCTCTATTTGATATCTTTTAAGTCTCAAGTTACACAGAACTTCTTCAGGGGGGGTCTCTCTCCCTACCTCTCAACAGTCTTAAAATCAAAGTCACAGGCAGTGAGTCGATTTTGACTTGCAGTGACCCCTGTGGGTTTCTGAGGCTGTAACTCTCTACAGAAGGACTGGCTGGAGGTCTGGCATTGCTGACCTTCCCGTTGGCAGCCCAATATGGAAGCTATGATGATCCCCAGTGGCTTAGGGAGATAGAAGGCCACTTCTTTCTCCCTCAGAGTAGCTGCAAAGTTCAAACTGCTGATCTTTCTGTTAGCGGTGACCTCTAGACAGGACGCCACCCAGGCTCTTGGGTACACAGACCTCTGCCTCCTTCCCATGCCCCCCTCCCCCACTTTGTGCACTTTTTTTTTAGTTTTTTTAAAATTAAGAATCATTGTATTAGGAGCTCGTACATCGTTTTTCCAATACATAAATAAACATACTGTGGCAAGCACCCTCGCATGTCTGCTGCCGTCATCATTCTCCAAACATCGGCCCTTTCTCCCAAGCCCCTGGTATCGACTCCTCCAACCTCTCCCCTCTTCCCCTGTGCACCTTTTTTTGTGTCTTTTAGAAGAAATAGGGTGGAAGCTAAATGGTCATCCTGGGTAAGGAGTCTCCCTAGGGCTACTGGAAGAACAATACTAAACAGGCTGCAGCAGTGGGGGCGGCGGAGGCTTATTGCAGGAGGCTGAGCCCTAGTCAGATCCATCATTGCTTATGGGACCAGCTGACCAAGGAGTGGGGGAGGGGAGCATGGGAAGGAGGCAGAGGTGGCCTGCTTCTAGTGCGCATGGAGAAAGCTAACCACCTCCCCCCTCAGCTGGAGAGAAGGAGAAGGGCTCCTGAGACCCACATGGGAAGGTCCCGAGTGACAAAAGCAATTTACCTGCTCAATGGCTAACCCAAAGGCTGGATGTTCAAGTCCACCCAGAGGCACATTGGGAGAAAACCCCAACAGTCTATTTCCAAACACCAGCCCACGACAACTTTGTGCAGCACTGTTCTGCTGACCTCCACGTGGCACCATGAGTTGAAGGCCGAAAAACCCCAGATAAGGCCACAGCACACAACACGATCCAGACATCCTGCCGCCCACCGTGGCCCCGATGGGTGAAGTTTCCAAAGCAGAGAACCCGTGTCCTAAAGAAAGAAGAAGGAGCTTGACCCTCCCCAACCACTCTGTCTTCCACAGCCACTCAGGAGACAGACCACATCCCTGGGAACACAGTGAGGATTCCAGCCAGCCTCCCTAGCCTCTCTCTGTCCTGCAGACACTCACAGAGCATCTCCCTGTGCAACCACTTTGAACACCACACCCAAACCCACCTGGATCCCAATTGCCCCTGTGGGCTTCTGAGACGGGAAATCTTTTCAGGGGTAGAAAGTGTCGTCTTCGGGAGCTACTTGTGGTTTCGAACTGTCCACCTTGTAACCCACGAGGCCACCAGGGTTCCTGCTGTAAACACAATTCATTTCGTTTTCAACACAGCCTGCATGCCTCAAGTATTCAAGCCCACTTTACAGGTAGACTGAGCGTGCGAGAGGGTCAGTAAGATGCTTAACGTCAGGCAGATAAGAGGCCTGGCTGGAATGCAGCTCTCCTTTCCGCACAGGCACGACTCCCAAGCAGTGGCTGCAGGAGCATCACCCCCTGCCACCCTTCAAGAATGAGACGTGATTGATTCCACCCATGCAAAGCCCTGTTGTCACCTCGGGTCTGATGAGCAAGTGGTTTAAGAAGCCCTCTGGGAAAGCCAACGATGCAAGGAGCTCTGGGAGGTGGCTCTTGCTGAGTGGTGGTGCAGAGGACCGTGGAGGAAGAGGGTGTTGGACCATCTAGGCTGACTCAGCCTGCATTCGCCTCAACCCAGTGCTGCTCTCATCACTGAGGCTTGTTAAACTCACTGTGACACTTCCTGCTGCTTTCAAGTCATCTGCCTTAGCCCACTGAACAATCTCCTTCCTCCTACTGACCTGAACGTCTTGTTTACCCAAGTCCTGGGACAGGCCAGCACGCATGTGTACACACACACACACACAACACATACATGTATACACACAGAGCCATGTACAGACCCGGAGGGGTAGACCCAAACAACATACATACACCGCACGGCCAGGTAACAGACATCCAAGACGTAAACACACACAGAGTCACCCGCAGGAGTAACTTCTCCACAGCAGCGACCACGCTCATTGGCCAGGAGCACGCTGTGGCCACCCCCCTTGCCCCCGCGGGGGGCCAACAAGGCAGGTGTTTCCAGGACTCCCAGGTCCTCAGAATAAAGAACCCCAGATGTCAAAGCTCACCAAGAGAGTTCTCTCCGGAAGAGGGCAGGCGCCGAGACCCCAAAATGTTAGGCTTCCTGTGGAGGAGGTAGGAATCTGCCGACACCCTGGGGCCTCAGAGAGGCGCCGCAGGTCAGCAGGAGGCACCCAGGGAGCAAGGCGCGGTCCTCGGGACACCCTTCCGCCTCGGGAATCAGTGGGACCGCGGCTTACGGAGCCGCCCCACCACATCGGACGACGGTGCCATCTGTCCAGCTACCCCGCCACCCGCTCCTGCCAGCGCCCCAGTGTCCCCCGACGGTCCCCAGCGTGTTCCGCAAAGCAGAGACAACCCCCCCCCCATCTGTGGCCTCGACGCCCACCCACAGCTCCACCACACACCTGCAGTCCCCGCCGGGCGCCAAGCCCCCCCTGTTCTGCGGCGACTCCCAGCAAGTCCAGTTACGGTGGGCACCCGCGCGCCGGGTCCGGAGCCCCGCCGAAAGTGCCGGCATCTGCCCCGGCCCCGCCCCTCAGGAGGGCGGCGAACCAGGGCGAGGCAGGGGGCGGAGCACACGCGCATAAGGGGCGGGGCTTCAGCCGGGTGGGGCCGGGAGGCGGGGCTTGTCCGGGAGCCTGGCCCGGGCTGCCCAGGCGCCCTTCCACGCCACCTGGTGGCCGGGCAGAGTCAGCCAGGCGCCGGCCGGGTCCGCGCGGGCGTCTGGCATGCAGCTCCCAGCTCCATCGCAAGGAGTAGGACCAGGCGGATGGGCAGCCTTACTGTAAGACGCCCCCATCGCCCCTCTTGCCCGCCTCCCACCTCCCACCTCCCGCAGTAAGGTGACAGGGCCACCAGCGGAAGCCCGACTTTGGCCCCGCCAGAAGGGTGGGCGGAGTAGAGGAGCGGCCGGGGGTGGGGGCTTCGGGGAAGGAGTAGAAAGGGGAAGCTGCGACGCCCTGCTTCCTTCTCTCGCTGCCACCGAGCACCCCACTTCCTCCTCCTACTTCTATTTTATGTGGGTGCTCTTAACCCTCAACATGCCCGCCCCTCTGCTGGGCGGATGGGCGTGAGCTCCCCCTTGCCCAGGCTGCAGGAGCCCTCCTTGAATGATCAACCAATCCAGGCTCTCCTGGGTCCGCGGGCTTGGCGCCCACCTGCCCAGGCTCAGGTTGGCTGACTGCTCGCCCTGGTCGCCACAGAAGACAGGGCCCACGGCGTCCCGCGGGAGAGCTGGAGGGACTTCAGAGTCCCTGAAGTCACCGCACTTGGGTTATAAGTGAGCAAAATAGGAATGAGAAACGTGGCTTCTGCGCTTGCAGGCAGCCCTGGGG
>PVJH01022421.1:0-36692 GCA_004026705.1 Nesogale talazaci
CATCATTTCTCCCACTTCCTGTCTGTGGTTCCTCTTTGCATCCCTCCTTCCCAAACCCTTCTGAACTCTGTTTTTGATAAATGCTGCCCTTTTATCTCATGGTCGATTGTTCCAAGATGAGCACACCTCCCTAGGGTCACCGTTCCACTGACAGATCTGTCCATTGTTTGGTTTGCCCACTAAGGGTAAGTACAGTTGCAGACCTTAAAGCTCACTGCCATCACGTTCATGCTGACTGACAGTGACCGTACAGGACAGGGTAGAACTGGCCCCTGTGAGATTCCAAGACTGCAACTCTGTATGGGAGTAGAAGGCCATGTCTTTCTTCCATGCAGCAGCTGCTGGTTTGGAACTACTGACCTTTTGATTAGGGGCACAACACATAATCACTAGAATACCAGGGTTCCTCAAATGGTGGCTAGGCTCATTTAAATTTTATTATTGTAAAATAAATACAACATAAAAGTTGCCATCCTAACCATTTTCAAGTGTACAGCCAGTGTTTTCATCTCCTCCAAACAGAAACTCAGTACCCCGCAAACAGTTACTCTACCCATGAACTTTCTGATGTGATGAAACTTTCACATTTGTTTGTACTCCATGTGGTCTGTCCATTTCGCTGTTGAAAAACACTTGGGTTGTTTCCACCTTTGGCCTATTGTGAATCAGGCTGCAATGAACCTTGGTGTTATAAAAGTCTTTGTTGGGGGGGGGGGGGTCCCTGCTTTGGATCCTTCTGAAAATATGCCTAAGAGAAGAACTGCAGGGTCGTAGAGTAGGTGTAGTTTTAGATTTTTTAGGAACTACTCAGTGGTTTTCCATAGTAAATGGGTCATTTTCTATTTCCCCGAGCCGTGTATGGGTGCCTAATTTCTCCAAATTGTCGTCAGGACTGGTTATTGTCTTATTTTTCTGGGAATAGTCATCCTTGTGGGTTTGAAAAGGTGGTACATCGGTGGAAGTTCTTCCCACCTCTGCCTCTGGACTCCATGGTCCTTCCATAATTCAGTCAGGTTAATGTCTCAGAATTGGTCTGACTTTTAAGATGCCCTATTGTCTGGCCCTAACTTACCTCAAACACTGAAGCCAGAACTCAGCAGAACTGTCTGATTCTTGCAACTTTTCTGCCATTGACAAAATGCAGTCACACTATTTTTATACCTTTTCTCTTCATGGGAAACATTTGAAATGACTTTTTATGACAGATTTCTTTTCTTTTTTTAAAAAAAAATCATTTTGGCTGAACCCTGGTGGCATAGTGGTTGAGTGCGGGACTGCAGTCCACTGGCTTGGAGGTTCAAATCCTGCAGCAGCAAAGCTGGGTCTCCCACTCCCACCAGAGGGCAGTGATGCCAAAAAAATCATTTTATTGGGGGCTCATACAACTCTTACCACAATCCATCCCTTGTGTCCAGCAGATTTGTACATATTTTCATTTTCAAAACATTTTCTTTCTACCTGAGCCCTTGGTATCAGCTTCTCATTTTTCCCTCCCTTCTCCATCCTCCCTCTATCACAAACCCTTGATAATTTATAAACTGTGATTTTTTACACTGATTAAACCATTTTCACACTAAATTAAGCCATTTATGACTTTACTGTCTGTTTAAAATACACACTGCTTTGCTTGATCCTTCTATCTGCGTATCCTAGTCATCTTTAAGACCTTGTACAAATAGTGCGAACTTCTTTATTTATTCATCAACAGATATGTTTAGAGGGTCTTGTCACGTGTCAAGCACTGGTTTCGACTCCTAGGAGTCCTGAAGGAGCAAGGCAAAGACCCTATTCTTATGGAACATTCTACAGGGGAATACAGCCGACCTTTACCCACCACAAAATGCCCTCATCTCCCCTAGAATAAAAAATAAAGAATGTCACAGGAAGTAACATATTTTTCCCTTACTTGGGCAAATGTTGGTCATAATATGAATTAGTCGTATATAGCATAGGTTCCCAAACTTATTTGGTCATTACCCTATTTTCAGAAAAAAAGTTTCTTGGTGCCCCCTGGCCATTAAAACTTTTGGACTGTGGCTGTAATCCAGGACAAAGTGTGTTTTTTGGTGCCATCGAGTCTGTTCCAACAGCAGAGCCAAACACTGCCTTGTCCTACACCTTCCTCCCAACTGTTAAGTTTGAGCTCCCGGTCAGAAAGCTTGGAAATCTTGTATGCCCGTCAACTCACAGGCAGTGGCAGTGGCTTTGGAGTTTGGGTAGACTACTGAGAATACAATTTCCCACTTTGGTTTAGATCATCCAGCGATTAAAAAAAAATAATCCTTTGTTCTAATTTTGTTTTCCAGAACCTTTGTTTCATTTTGCCACAGTTTTTGTACCAGTTCTTCTGTGGATTCTCACAACAGGTTTGTTTCTTCATAAGCCATTTGTTATAATGTCTACATTTGCTGTTTATGTCTTACTTATTCAACTATAGATCCCTTTTATTAGATCGATGGGAGGTATGCCTGATCTTTGGCAATGGGAAATCCTTGTCTTTGCTTTAGAAATATTCTAATGGTGCTTCTTTTTTGAAAGTTTTTTGGGAAAAAAGAAAATTATTTGATTCAATTTGTCTTATGGGGATGACCATAAAAGGAGTATTTTTTTCTCCTTTTTATGGACGTATAGAATGAGTTCATTATCTTAAAACATTATAGCTTAACATCTCATTAAACAAAATCCTTTCCAATCTCTGAAGGTTATTTCATAGAGAAGTGTTGATCTTCCAGCAGACCACGGAGTTGTGATTCCTAGATAGAGCCTTCGACTACATGGTGCAACTCTAAATTATTGGTCGTCTGTTATTTTCAAACGTATTTGTTTGTTGGTTTTTGTGGGCATCACTGCCTCTGGTGGTCGTGGGCGCTACCCAGTGCTGCTCCTGAGAGCCACCGCTGGATTTGAACCGCTAAGCCCGCGGGCTGCAGTTTCGCACTCAACCACTTACGTCACCGGGGCTCAGCCCTATTTTCAAACTTATTATATGTAAGCATACTGTAAGTTAACTTGACCACATCAGTGGTAGCGTGAACAGGTACATCATATCAGAACCAAGTTGATGGGACCTAACAGCAGCAATAACCAGTTTTCCTAAAGGTATTTATTTCCGTATTGTATGGTCACATTCACCAACTTTTATTGCCTTATGAATACTCAGCTGGTATTTTTTTATCGTCTGGTTTTTAATGTGCAGCAATTACAGAATAAATCCCTTAAGAAAAAGGAGTTCAGTTGTTTATTGAGTTAGTTACTTCGTATTGGCCATAAAGCTCTGGGCGATTTTGCAAAGCTGAATTATAATATCACTACAGGTATTAGAGACTTGAGTTTCTAAAATTCAAAAACTAGCTTTATCTTAAGATTTCTCAGGGTAGGAAGTTCCCCCTCCCAATCTCTTAGCAGCACTTTTACGAGAATGTGTTCTTCTCAATGAAAAGTGGTTGTCATTCCCCTTGACCTTGTCCCTTTGCTATTTGCTATGCAGTCTCTTGACATCACTGCCGTGGCATCAGCCCCAAGGTGCCAATTAAGCCGATGATGGGATGAATTAATCATATGCCAGCTCAATGCGTTGCCACTAGCCTTCTTATATTCAAATTTAATGCTATTAACTATGGAGACTTTTATAAATTCTGGTGAATCTGAATTTTGAGCATTCAAAATGTTATGAGTATGTTGCCAATTCCTTACTTCCTTGGATGAATACAAGAATCAAAAGGTCAAGTTTTCTTAACTTGCTTTATTTCTAGCAGAGTGCTAAAAGAGAAGTTGGCTTGATTAAGTTGAAATTTATTTTATTTCCCAAGGAATCTGTTGCATTTGTTAACCTTTTAAAAGGGTCCTTGTGCTTGCTTACTGAGCACATATTGGTCTGAGGAATGAAAGGACTTGTCTGTAAAAAGCCAGCTGAGATTCGAAGTTGATTTCACTGAGAATGGAGAGGGTGAGCAGAGATTTGGAGGATGCGAGGGAGTAAACCATGAAACCAGATAAAAAAAAGAATGATGTGTCAGTGTCAGCAGCCTGACATGGTTCCTGTTCAGTGAGCACACCCTCTGACTGGTGTCCAATGAGTGAGGAGAGTGGTTAGAGTTGAGATAAAATGGGCACTGAGAAGCCAGACAGAGTAGGCCTGACAGCCATCCTACGGTGGGAACTTTTTTTTTTTTAACTTTGAGAGTAATGAGAATGCCTTTGACAGTTTGAACAGTGATACAATATGACTTCCATTTTAATAGAATAGCTCGGCAGTTGCACTGGAAATTCTGTTAGTCTGGGTCGACTAGAGAAACAAATCCAGAGACACCGGAGATTCTGTAACTGCCACCGAAATGGATGAGGTGGCAGCAGGGATCCCCGCTCCTGTCCTGGAAGAGGCTGGCAGGGGAGGGTCAGTAGGGATGCTGAGCAATGAGCCTGTTCTGAGGATATGTCGGAGAACTAGTAGAGGCTTTCTCATTAGATGTCTGAGAGTCATTAGATGCACAGTGTGAAAAAGAGAGGAGACGAGGAGGCTTCCAGATGTGGGTCCTAAGTAGTCCAAAAGATCCATTGCCAATTCACAAGATGGAGAAGGAAGACTTTTAAGAGCAGCAAGTGTGGGCGGGAGCAGGTCTAGAGTTCTGGTTTTGACATGTTAAGTTTAAAATTTGTTTCACAACTCAGATAAGTCAATGTCAACTGGCTGTTGGACATGTAGGTTTAGGATAAGTTCAGGACAGTCCTGGTTGGTGGTCAAGACTTGAAGATTGTCAGTGAATGTGGAATACAATGTGACTAGAAAGGACGGTGTCTTCATGAGATTCAACCCACTGTGTTCATTTGTTTTCCATCATTACCAGGTAGCATGATTTCATTCACAGTTTCATTGGCGGTCACAAAGAGCATGAAAGGAATATTCTCAATTTAGGTCGAATTATATGTACTCAAAAAGTCCTCTCACAGAAGGTTGTCACCTACATGTTTTTTTCTTTCTTTTGTTTCTTGTCATCTCAGCCACTCTATGATGCTGCTTACCTTACCATGTACAATATCTGCTTCACCTCCTTACCCATCCTGGCCTACAGTCTCCTGGAACAGCACATCAACATCGACGCTTTGACCTCAGACCCCCGATTGTATATGTAAGTAGACAATAGCCGCAACCTGCCCTTCCACTTGCAAAATTGGGGATTTCTTTTAAGTTGGAAGCAGTAGAGATGCAAAACTCCAATCCCTAATTTTTAGCTTCGGAAACCAACACATCCAGCAGGAAAACAACATAGCTGTGGGTGCTATACCCAAATGCCAGGTAAACGTTTAGAATCATTCATTCTCAAGGCTTGAAACTACATTGGCATACTGTCCTGATGGCCTTCAAGGATTGCTTCAGTATTGTAACTGTAAAAGGGCAAAGCTCTTCGGTGGTTTAGAATAGGGGCTCCTACCTGTAAGGACATTGCATTGGGTGAATCTGCTGCACAAGACCTCATCAGAGTGTTGCAAAGCAAAGATAACACTTTGAGGACTAAGGTGTGGCTGACTCAAGCCATGGTATTTTCTGTCACCTTGTATGCATGGGAAAGTTGGACATTGAATAAGAAAGATGAATGAAAAATTGATGTATTTGAATGATGGGGTGGGAGAGGATTATTTGAAAGTGCCTCTCACTACCCAAAGGACAAACCAGTCTGTCTTGGAAGAATCAAGGCCAGAGTGCTGCTTAAAGGCAAGAAGGGCAAGACTTCATGTCACGTAGCCGGACATGTTGTCAGGGGAGAGCAGTCCCCAGGGAAGAACATCATGCTTGGTAAAGTGGAGGGGCAGTGAGAGAGAGGAAGGCCCTCAATGAGATGGAATGATGCTGTAGCTGCCACAATGGGCTCAGGCATAGGAACAATTGTGAGGACAGTGCATATTGCTTATAGGGTCGCTTCGGGTCAGAACCAACTCGATGGAACCTAAGAACAACAACCAGTCTATAAGTAGGAGAGTCAGTAAGGGGTGCCATCCTTTTGTGAACTGCCCGGAAGTGGGGTTCTTTGGTGACCCCATTGGAAAGCACTGTTGTTGAAGAGAAGACAGTTTTTCAAGACAAGGGAATGTACATTGTGATCATTTGGTGTTGATTGGAAATAGGTGCTTTTTTTCATGGATAGAAGAACTGAGCATTATCCCCAGTTGCAGACCTATGATTTAATTTGATTATGAATAAATTAAAGTACACAGCTAAGGATGAAGGTGTTCATCTACAGCTGATGACAGGCACTGCTAAATACTGGCAAGGGCAACTTGTTTTATGAAACAAAAGTGCACCAGTTTCCAAGACCTCTTTAACTCATGACTTTCACATTGAGGATCTGTTAGCGTAATCAAGATTGGTAACAGTCATAGGCTTTTTATTGTGGAGGAGTTCAAACATATACAGAAAAAGCACGGGTGTCATTAATTGTAAAAAACAAAGAAACACCCTTGAGTTGCTGAAAACTCTAGCTCCTGCTTGGTGCAAATCAAGCCAATAAGAGCTGAGGTGGGCGAATCCCAGTGTAGTGTGCAGCATGCTTGCATGGAACACGGGAAAGGGCTGGCCAGGCCGATCCTCTGGGAATGCTCAGGGTCTGGTTTGGGAGAGCTGGTTTTCCAGAATTTACAACAAAGACACTGTATTTATTATATCAACAGTGGCACAATCAATCATGGTTCCATATAATTTCATATGTTGGGAAGAAATCGCTCCTGAGCCCTGCCCCAAGGTGGGGTAATGACTGTGTATGAGGCACTTGGAGAACTAGAAGGTTGGTTCCAGAAGGCAGTTCAGCAAACATTGGCTAAGACCCCAATATAAAGTATGGCATGTGTCAGACGAGCCGGGGAACTTCTGACTTCTCCGTGCTCCCCACTCCTCTTCCACAGTGAGCAAGGTCGGGCTGGTCTTGGGACGTGCATACCCTCCTCTGTTTACATTGAGACAATTCTCAAATATTTTGTAAAATACTTAACAAACACAAAGTGAGGGCTTAAAAATATGACCATTCTCTATCGACAAAATAAATCTTTTTTTATCATCAAGCGAGTAATCAAGGTTTACAAATCCCCCCCCCCCAAGTCTGTTTAATTCAGGATCCAAATAAGATCTCTATATTGCAATTGTTGCTATGCTTCTGGAAGATGTAATTGGGAGACTCTTGTATTTGTTAGTGGGCATGACAGTCACATTTATCTCCCATGGGTCTGACATTGCTGAACATAGAGAATGCCGACCAAACTCGGAGGCCAGTTCCAGGCTGGAGCCCATGGAAGCAGTTGGTAGCAATTTAACTGGTTAGGGGGTCGGTGGTCTGAATTGTAACTTAGCAGCTCTTTGCCCATTCCCCAGCTCCAGTGCGTGAGTCCAGGTGTTTCCATGGGGGTGAATCTGTGATGCCACTCTCTGCCACACTTGTCTTTAATGTGTCATCTTTGATGTAGCTGCTGGAGAGTCGTTCACCGGCGTTGTTTTCATTTCCCATCTCTCAATAGGAAAATTACTGGCAATGCCATGCTACAGTTGGGCCCCTTCTTATATTGGACACTTCTGGCTGCCTTTGAAGGGACTGTGTTCTTCTTTGGGACTTACCTTCTTTTTCAGACTTCATCCCTTGAAGACGATGGAAAGGTAAAGAGAGCCCGTCACCCTGTCTTACATGTTCAATAGCCTAAGCAGGACTTTGACCCTCTTTAGGCACAGGCTTGGCCACACATTCGTAATGGTCATCACTTGGCAAACGATGCGGTGTTGCATTTTTCCTACTTTAGTACAATGAGCGTGGGAAAGGACGAAGGAACTTCCCCAGGGTGGGTGGCTCTCTAGAGCCCGTATGGACCAAGCTGTAGGAAGCTGACCCCGTCATTTTGACCTGAAGCATTTTGCTTTAAACTCTGCAAAGTTATTCTGACACCCACATCTGGCCCCACTCAGTCCAAATTCATTGTATTCCTCCGTGCTCAAGAGTTGAAAGCAGTAGCTGCCACGTGTTCGGATGCTCCCCCGATACCCGAAGAGAAGAAAGTCTCTTCTCTCCCCCTTCCCTGCCATCTGGGAGCAGAATGCCCTTCAGAAAATCTGGACCTGTTAGGCCAGCACCTTTCTGGCAGGCAGCCCCACCTGTGCACCCCTGCACCTTGGCGATTCTGAGCTTGTTCTATGCTGAGAAGGAGCCCTGGGAGCCCAGTGGTTAAAGTGCTTGCCTTGGTAACTGAAAAGGTCAGCAGTTCAACCCCACCAACAGCTCCCCAAGAGAAAGGTGTGGCACCCTGCTTCTGTAAAGAGTTCAGCCCTGGAACTCCTATGGGGCGGTTCCACTCATAGATGGGCGACAGCTGAGCCCCACCCCACCCGCCACATGCCACAGCTCTTGCA
Organism: Nesogale talazaci; assembly: GCA_004026705.1. Taxonomy (NCBI): domain Eukaryota; kingdom Metazoa; phylum Chordata; class Mammalia; order Afrosoricida; family Tenrecidae; genus Nesogale; species Nesogale talazaci. The sequence goes on from PVJH01022421.1 coordinate 8,381, forward strand.
TGTTGCTTTCCCTGTGCTCGCCTTGGCTGTTTCTGGGATTCTGCTCTTATGGGCATTCATGTTTCATCATCATAGCGTGAGGCAAAGCTAACATTCAGAAAGAACTTACTGAGTACAGTGACTACGCATGGAACCTAGACCGTAAACATCTCTTTCAGAAGTGAATTTCAATGACACTCTGAAATTCGGAATTACAATCAAAGCTGCTCAAATTGGGAGGAAACAGGAATCTGTTTCATGCCTCTCCACGAAAACGCCTCACCACAGAGTGGAAGTGCAGAATTGGCCTTCTTTGGTTGATGCTTGTGGCAATTGCTGTGACACTGCACCTTAGGGCCCCACTGCCCTGTCAGTTTTATCAGTGTTCTTGTGATGGTCCCTCTTTTGGACTACATCTATGTTTAAATTTAGAAATTTCATCTAGCTGACCACTGCTTGGGAACCTTTTGCTCCCAAGTAGACACCACACTTTGCAGCCCTGTTGTGCAGCACAGCCTTCAGATGGTGTACGGGGACTCTCAACCCAGTCTTCGCCCTCATCCCACCCATTTTGAATTAAGCAACCCCAATTAATTAGGTCTTATTGTACCCGTCAGTCACTCTCCTTCTATGTGTTTGTGAAAATTCCAGTAAATGTAACAGCTGTTACCATCAACTAAGCATAACCCCCAAGTCTGATTTGATCAAATCCATTTTTTTTAAAAAAGTTTGCTTCTATTAACCTTAGTTCTGTTTGTTTGGTTTTTTAAAAAGTCTTTCACATTTCATTTTCTGTTTTGATGTTATGCATTCCGATCTTGACCGCATTTGGTAAGCATACGTGCCATTCATTGCCATCGTTTGCATTTATTTGTACAGGGCATCTGCTTTGCTTTGATGTGCACATGCTGACACCTCCAATTGTTCCAGCCCCGCCCCACCCTCACCCCCTGCCAAATGACACTGGGGTTTTATTACACAGAGTCCATTTCTCTGAAATGTTTCTATATTTGAAAACTTCAGTTCTTGATTATGGGGAAAGCCCATGAGAAATGAGAGACGGACTGGTCTTGGCTAACATTGCTGTTGGTGGACTCTTTCCCTGCCTTCGTCATACCTGTGAATTCTCTGTTTGGTGGAAATAAACTCTACCGACCCAAAGGTGCTCTGTGGTGGTTTAGAGTCACAGTAAGATCCAGTAACTGTGTGGCCTGGTCTTCTGACCATATATATCCCTAGGCAATTCATACAAAAGCCATTTGGTACTTACAGGCAGAATTAAAATTGCCCTTTAATTTTGATTTGTAAAGGTGGTTTATGTATTTATGGTACATATAATTGCTAAATGTCTTTCAGGTTTATGGAAACTGGACTTTTGGAACCATCGTCTTTACAGTCTTAGTCTTCACTGTAACTCTGAAGGTTAGATTCTTATCTATGCTAATGTATTAATACCATTTTTGTAATATTTTTATTCACATATGTTCCTTTTATCGCCTTTCTTTATTTTTAGTGCAAATTGTTATTGAGACCTTACTAAAATCCTTTTGTCTTTAAGGGGCTTGGACATTTAGATATGATTTTGATCCTTTTGATATCAGTATATTACCTATCCTCTATTTTGCTTTACTTAAAATACACACACACACACACACACACACACACCATACAGAGGTTGAAAATCTCATCTTTCCGTGCTGGTTTTTTGAAGGCATTGTGCTAAGTAGCACATAGATAGCTATGTGTGTGTTTCCATGTAAACTGCTTCAATTTTTTTTTAAAAATGTGGTCTGTTTAAGAATGTCAAGCCTATAATGACTCTAGTTTCTAAGACAATTGAATAAATGCCCATGAGCAAGAAATGTATATAAAACAGCTTAGTCGGGAAGACATTTTATAATAAAAAATGTATAATCTCTGGAACATACTCATCTGAGTGATAAAATGCATCAATCCCTAATAGACAGCAGGAACATAGGAAACAGGAATCCTGGTGGTACAATGGTTAGGTTCTTGACTGCTAACCGAAATGTTAGTGGTTTGTGCTCACCCAGTGACTCCAATGAAGAAAGAGCTGGGGATCGACCTCCATCAAGATTACTGTCAAGAACATTTTATGAAGCAGCTCTCCTTTGTAACATGGCATTTTGATGAGTCTGAACAGACTCCGCAACACCTAACAACATTCAAGAAGGGTAGCATTTTAGCATGCAGCCATGTAATAATACTCCCACGTCGTCTTGAGTGCTATTTTTGAGACTTATGAGGGAGCCTTGGTGGTGTAGTGAATTATCTGTGGGGCTGCTAACTGTAAGATCAACAGTTCAAACAGCACAGCCACTCTGAGGGAGGAAGGTGAGGCTTTCTGCTCCTGTAAAGAGTGACCGCTTCGGAAACTGACAGGGACCCTTCTTCCCTGCTCTACAGAGGCATTATGAGTGGGGATTGGCTGGATGACAGTGAGTTTGGGTTTTGAGTTGAGTATTGGACCTCTGCTACGGTGGAAAGCATAATTAAAATCTTGATCATTCTAGTAAGAAATGCCTCTCGTGGCCTCTAAGAAATGAATACCTTCACAAGGATCCTGCCCTGCCCAGTATGCAAACCCAGAATTCAGTAGTGTAATTGAAAATGTCTATCCATCTTCTACCCCCAGCCTCAGCCCCTAATTTTTATTCCTGGTTTATTTCTGATAACTGAAGAAAGCTAGCATGTGTTTGTTTTGTTCATTGTGTCTTTCAATGATATTTTGAGACTTTTGAAAGGGCTTCTTACAGCTCATCTCAGTTTAGTTACTTAGCTGTGTGTTCTGGGACCAGGTAGTTCCCCTCTCTGGGCCTGATTTTGTTGTTGTTGTTGTTGTTGTTGTTTAGAAACATTGAGAGAAAAGTAGTAAGATTTTCATGAGGAATTAGTGAGTACATATAAAGCACTTACAGGACTCTCTGACACCAAGAGCAGGCCCATTATAATTCATGCCGCATGCTATTAATTGTGTTTTGGGGACTCCTATTGATTTGAGGGGAATCCCTCTGCATGTGTCAACTCCCCATCTTTGCATATGGTTCCACGGCTAGAAGTGACCTTGCAACATCGCGTGTACCTCAGAGAACAGCTGCTCTCTTTTTGCATGAATATTACTGTAACATTTTCCTTTGCAGCCTAGTGAGAATTCAAGGCTGCCTGAACCGTATTATCAGCGTCCTATTTAGGAAGAGAGAAACTGTAACAGAGCTGAGGACCCTAGTGTTGCCACAAGTAACAAAACAGAGACACCTCCTCCGGCAAGACAGAAGCTCACTGGATGAAATGCCCAGGCAACCCAGGAGTTGTAAGCAAGCACAGCAGACAAGGCCCCCCCTTTCCCACCCCCACCCCCAAGCACATAAGATAACCTGAGCCTCTAACATGAAAGTCAACAGCAGAAGACCCTGGGAGATGTGAGTGCAGGAGCTGAGCGCTGAGACCCGGAGCTAAAGTTGAAAGATTGAAAAAATTGCAGACTGCTGAGGCACTACTCATTCCTCCAGCTCTTCTGGTCCCCTGTTGTGCCAGGGGTCTGTCTGGTCAGGACTGTGTCGGCCTTGTTCCTGAATAGACCAGAGGTCCTATCCAAATGTTCTTCCTACAGCAGCTCCCCGCTTCAGGTGGCCAGGTGGGAGTTCCAGACCAGCGTTGTCTCCCGAGATAGTGAAAAGCAGCCAAGTTTATTGGTGCTGGGGCGGCCACAGTCAGCATGGCTGCCTCAGAGACTGGCCTTGGGACAGTGTTTGGCAGCTTGATCATCAGCTATGCCAGAAACCCATCTCTCAAGCAGCAACTCTTCTATGCCATTGTGGGTTTGCCCTGTCTGAGGCTATGGGACTCTTCTGTCTGATGGCCGCCTTCCTCATCCTCTTCACCATGTGAGGCTCCATGGGAGTCAGCGACCTGTCCCTGCTGCTTCACCTCCAGGCCATGCCCCATGCTGGAGTGTGCTAAGTTTTACCCTTAAACAAGACATTTCTCTTTAAAAAAGAAAAAGAAAAGAAAGTCAACAGCAGGACCCAAATTAGTCTTCGCAGAACCTAACAAGATTAAAATTCAAGGCACAACCATTTGATCCATTTAGTGGACCAGCTAAAGGTTCTGCCATTGGAAAGGCACTCTATATAGACAGCCCATGATCTACTGCGCCAGCACTGCTATCCATTGTGTTTGAACTAGTAGGACTCCTATGTGCAGGTTTTCAATCCTTCCTAGCTATCCTGTTCCTTTTCATGTGCCTGCTTCTACCAGATAGGCACTCTCCTTGCCATCACCTCTCCAGGTGACACTACCTGAGGATGCCAGTCTCTGGGATATTGTCCTTCTCTTGATCCTTACCCTCCCCCATAGAAGCATCTGCAACCCCACACTTCCTAACCATGCTTTTTAAAAAAATGTTTAATCATGAAAAAATTTAATCAGGCAATGAAAATCACTGAACCGTTGTTAATCTTTAGAGAACCAGATGACAATTGTGAAGCAACACATTTTTTTCTGAAACCTAACTTATTTTTATTCATATTTTTCTTTGCCCCCCAAACCATTCTACTAGGAGCTAATCCAGACTTAGTTCAATAAGATCCCACAGTATTGGACAATTGCTACCCACAGTCCGTTTCCCAACATGGCCCCACACCTCCAGCACTGTGCTTTAGAGTCCAGAGGCCACAGGGCTGGTTTCTCCTCCTTTGTCAGTGGCAGGCTAGTCAGTTCCTACTCCTAGCCACTGGGTGGATTTAAAGCCCCAGCCATCCAGCTAGTCTAGTGCTTAACTCTCTGCACCACCCAGAGGCCTTCTTTCTCATCACAGCTCTCTTCTTCCCTTTGTTCTCTTCTCTGCATCCATGAGGCAAACTCCATCACCCCAGAGGCAGCATGCTGTGGGGACGATTTTCAGATAATGTGGTGCAATGCGTCCCCATCGTGAATGCTCATGTTGTTTTTTTTTGCAGCTCGCCTTGGACACTCGGTTCTGGACGTGGATAAATCACTTTGTGATTTGGGGTTCCTTAGCCTTTTATGTGTTTTTCTCATTCTTCTGGGGAGGAATTATTTGGTAAGTAGTTGTGCATGTGTGATGTGTCATAAACTGCTCTAGATAGTCAGACAGCCAAATATGGACTATATTTTTAAAGTTTCAATTATATGAGCGAGCACCTCTTTAATATTAATGAACCAGAGTTATTTCTAGCCAGTGTCATTGCTCGTTTTAGAGAACTTTTGAAATGTGAGCATAAAAGCTACAACAGTTATTCACAGGGCCTCTTTTCTGCTTGCCCCAGCCCATGACTTTCCACTTAAAGGTACATAAACATCCCTCCCAGCCTATGAACTTTCCACATAATAATTCACCTATAGAGAATTATCCATGTGGATTGTCTTCTGTATGAGTCGTAGTCATCATTCATGCCAACTCTCCAGTATAGGCCATGCACCTTTTACTACCCAGGAGGTTATCACTTAAGACACTTCTGCGTACTTTTGAGGGCAAAGATGGATTCTGTTGCTTGGACTTCCAGCTTCCTCCAGTTCGTCTTTGTTCCCTCCTAAGTCTGAAGTACGCATTCCATTTGGACGACTTCTTGCTGTCTACTCCAGGGAACTCAGAGAAGAGTCAAACTGAACCTCCTCTCTTCTGCCTTCGAGGAGGTTCACGTCTCGGGAGTGACACAGGGACTGTGATTAAGGAAGTGCTTAAGAAAGGAAGCCAGCTAGCGGTGCATTGCTCTCCTTTTCCCACAGAGGTCTGCCTTCTGTTTTTAAATGTCAGAGTTGTTCCCACTGACCACGGGCTTCTCCTGAAAATGATGCCAGCAGCAGGGAAGCATGTCTAGGGCAAGCCAAAGGGTGACAACTCCCCGCACTCTATGTCTTCTCTCTGGGTTAGACAAAGTTGTAAATAGAAAACATTTCATCACAGCGATATGAGGTCGGGAGGCTTATGTTTATAATTCCTGAGACAGCATGAAAAGAAGAAATGGCCACTATTTTTGAAGAACTTTTGTTTTCACTTGAGCATGTACCAGCTCTGAAAAGCATAATTGCAGCATATGTTATTGGTACCTTTAGAGGCAATGATTGAGGGCAAAGTAGCCGAGCAAAGTTTCTGTTTTAATAACATACCAATGAATTAAAGTTGATTAACTGTAATATGCAGTTGTAGGACTTCCTAGAGTACTGTAAACTGTGTGTGCAAGCAAGTATTCAGCACCTGAACTAATCAGGCACAATTTCCACTTCAATGTGCCTAGAAAACTACAGCAACTATCTAGCTCTTTCTTGAGCCGTCTTAATGTTCTCTATTTAGTCATTCTGGTTTTTACGATCCTTTGAAATGGCTACACAGAACTCACCTACAAAGTTCATGATTCCAGGCTTTATTAAGGAAGTTAACAAGTTATAATACCAGTGAGAAATACACAGGGTTGAGTTGTTTATCAGGACACGTTACAAAGTTCTTTCAGGTCTGCTAATAAATGCCCAAAGATGCTCTGCTGTAAGCGTCAACCTGAAGGCATTCAACTCCCGCTTCCATGGGTCAGCAAACTCGCTCCCTGAATTAAGCATCCAGAGGCACCTCACTCCAATAAGCTTCAGCCCAAAGGCACTCAGCTCCACTTGCCAAGGACAGCAAATCCAACTTTGCCAATTCAGTGCCCAGATGACCCCCGCCCCACTCCAGAAGCCATCCTCCCACACAATAGCAACAAGCTTTACTTGATTTGTGTGTTGGGAAGTCCGCCATTCCGCCCCGTGCACTGGCTCCTGCTGCTTCTCAGATGGTATAGCTACCATGCAGCTCCAGGAGGTTCACTGCGCAGGGTTCTTACGGCCAGAGCACACACTCTACTCTTTGCTCTTGTTGGTAATAAGATCTTACTTCCTCCTTTTCAGAGCTCAGATAATCCTTTTCAAAATTCACAGGTGAATCCTGTCATTATCTTCCCCCCCGCTTTCTTACTAGACCTTTTGCAGGGAAAGGTCATTTGATGAGAGTTGGAGATTTGGGCTAGAAGAGCCACATTCACTAGTCACTGCCCCTGCATTTTGTACAGACTCTTTCTTATTGACGAAAGCAAATTCTATAAGTGCTTCACCCTGTCCTGTCTGAGGGTCCTATCTGCTTTTATTCATTAGGGTACTTATGAAAAAGAAAAACATTGGTAGTAAATCAGCCTTCTAGGTTTTGTTGCCTTCATTTCTGTCCTGTGTAGAACCAACGGAGTTGACCTATTATTAAATATGAACTTGATTTTTACAAAGCAACCAGCCAAATGTGACTAGAAAAGATGGGGAATTTCAGCTGAATGCTGGTTCATCGGGACATGTTCTACCCAGTAACAACCTCTGGGGTGGGCAATTAAGAGTGGTGATTTCTGAGTACAAAATGCAACCCAACTTATGTTGTTTACTGCTCCCCTGAAATGTACCACAGATGTCATTTAAACAACGACAATAACCCTATCTATCTGCATGTGCGTGCCCACACACACACACACACACACACACACACACACACACACAGGTGGAGACTAATCAAAGAGTTTTGTAGGTACAAAGACTTTGTACAAAGCTGTCACGTTTCTATTGGACCTTTTTTATGGCTCAGTTAACTGCATAGAAAATTAGGATACTTTTAAAAACTAGTCTGAGGCTAAAATTCTGCAGAAGTCTTTTTTAGCCCAGGCCTCTAAGTGTATCCAGTGAACATTAGTTTATGACTGAGAAGCCAGCTTCTCTTCAGGGGGTGCTCTTTAGGGATGTTGGCTGGATTTCTCAATAGCTTTCACTGGATGACTTGGAATAAGATTTGACATCTGAAGGAAACATCCTTCCGGATTTGGGGGAGTCAAAGTTTAATGCCCAATTACCAATCTTCTGCACATGCAAGAACCCTATATATATATATATATATATATATATATATATATATATATATATATATATATGGATGGGAATGCTAGATTCCTACCATATGAGGGAGGATAAACTCTACAGTTTATTTCGATATTAACATACATTTGGGGGAGGTATTAAAATGTGTGTGAAGTGTGTGAATATAGAGCACAAAACCATCCTCATATTAATAAAACAGCTGGGGAAGTAAAATGCTTATTAGCATAGAAATTAACCATCATTTCTCTTGACTCTCTTTTGAGGCTGAGCACTTTCTGATGCAAATAAACATTATCCAGTTGGCAACTCTAGACTTGATTGCCTGATTGTTTTCAAGTCAAATACATTTTATGATCTTTTGGTTTCCCTTTGATTAGCATTCCTTTTCTTTCCAAACATTTGGTAAATGAAATTTGTCTACTACATTTGGGATGGTCTAGAGAAAATTATTTTTATTAGCGTGTATAATCAAGATTCTAGTTAAATACAAAGGACAGTTTCAATTACATTTCTGTGTCATATGATGGAAACTGATTGGTTTTATATTATCTATTTTCTTTACACTCCAGGCCTTTTCTCAAGCAGCAGAGAATGTACTTTGTATTTGCTCAAATGCTGTCTTCTGTGTCCACATGGCTGGCCATAGTTTTTCTAATATTTATCAGCCTTTTCCCTGAGATTCTCCTGATAGTATTAAGGAATGTAAGAAGAAGAAGTGCCAAGGTAAGAACAGAGTTTGTAGTTTCATCTGATTTTTTGAAAGGGCTTCGATATCTGCCATTCTTTATCTACAGAACTGTGTCAGTTACAGAATATTAAACCCCTCCTTGCAGGTTCACCACATAATTTCCACCTCTGCATAAAAAGTATAGTAAAAACTTCGTTATCCAATGCAGGTGGTAAGTAGCTTCTGTAATAGTGTTCTGTGTGACCATTAGTGATCCATATGAAGCATCTTTTATGCTCCATATGGAATTTTCAAAGAAAAAAATTGTTTTCATTTTATTTTGAATTTAGCCTAGAATTTTCACTCCAGGAATTTCCACACCAACATTTCAACTTTAACCTCAGAAATTTCCCTGGGGGGTTGTTTGCAACTCCACGACCCCACCGCTCTCCGTTGATAATCCCAATTTCTTTCAGAAATCTTCCCTCTTTTAATTATAGTGCTGCTTAATCTCTGTGCTGCTTCTAGCCCTGTGTGTCCACCAATATTATGTGAACCAGAGAGTGAGTGCCCTGGATGTGATTTTTACATCCTTTCCCTTCAGAACACACTTGTTTTTTTTAAAAAAACTCATAAGTAGTAATTGGGATTCTTTCATTTTGGCTGCTTAAATCATCATTTCTTGTGGCTGTGAGAAGTTACTCTCCTCCTGCAGCCTGCCTGCTCTTGGTCCTGCCTTCTCCGATATGTTCTGAACATTTCTAAAAAGCCTTTAAAGTGAAAACAGTAGATTAACCAGGAAAATAAAACCATCTGGCAGAGTTTGACCCACAAGTCTATGAAATCTATACCTACCCACACCAGTGCCTTTGGCCAGACAACTCCTGCTTCTGTCATTGTCGTACTGACTAGACCCTGTGTCCCTTCCTAGGCACTATATTCCAGAAATCATTTGAGCTCTGTTTACCTTACCACTTTGTGGTACATTTATGGTCCATCAAATTTATGGACCAAGTTAGTCACCAAACTTGGTTGTCTGACTTTGTGGTGGTGTTTTGTTTTGTTTCCATTTTGAATTGTTAGAATCCCATGAATGACATCCTGCAGTCATGCGAACCTAAAATGAGCAGAGTGGGAAAGCATTTGATGGTTGGATGTGTAAAGATCATTACCTCACACATGTCAGCCCCAATCAAAAGCAATAGAATTGTCAGTGACCAACCCATGAATACTAAAAGCATTCGAATTGTCCAGAACTCCCTGCCTCCTGCATGCCCTGTGGGAATGGAACAGAACTAAATATCCCTCACCTGGCTATCAAAACAAAACAAAACCTGGCTATAGTCTTGGCCTAAATCCTTCTGGTAAATCTCGCTTTAACCTCCCTCTAGCTTGGCCACCCTTTATTCTCTGGTTGGCATTGAATTGCTTGATTGAATCTTATAACAGTTGAATGAAGAAATCCAAGCTGATTGGGCAGGTTCCCCTCAGAATAACTCAAAAAGCAATTTGAATGAAAACAACCAAGTAGGTAGAGAAATAACTGGTGCTTTTGTCTACTAATTGGGCTGGGGAAGTTCTCTTAGTTTCTCTTCCATTCTTTTGTTTTTGATTTTGTTTTTTGTTTTTTTTTGGGGGGGGGCATCACTGTCTCTTCCATTCTTAATTGGAAGTGTTTCTTACTGGAAGGTAATAGAGCTCATCATACTCAGATGGGTCATACTCAGCTTCATGCTATGAAGGTGATAACCAAATTTTGATAATTCTGAACCTCCAAGCATGACATTGTTTTTCAAAATGTGCACACTGGCTGGAGGTGACTTTTGTATGGGCTCAAATGGGAGACTGCTACATGGCAACCACAGAGGAACCCTTAGAACATCATTTCCCCTCAATGCACACAGCTGCCATTGAAAGCATGGAGTTCTACAGTGGCACCTCATTTTAGTTAGCTGCGGCAAATTGTGCCCACGGTTCAGCATGACTTTTGTTTGCTGTGGATGATGTCTGTGGTAGGAGGAATCGCGGTATCTGGGCTGCAGCTTGGCATGCTGATGTGCCAGAACACCAGGAGACTTCTTCAATCTCACCATCATTCATTGAATCATTCATTCATTGACTCCTACCTCCACTGAACCCATAAACGTTTCCTTGAACCGCCTACTGATGGACATCTCTCTTTACATCCAATGTCCGAAAGGCCAAATGGTTTTTTCAGATGCTATGGGATTCTGAGAGTTAGAGATGAGAGAGAAAACATTGCGGGCACTCAACCACTACCTCCTTTGCCCTCCCACCACCACTGTGAGAAAATGCAAAGGCATCGTCGGTCCTGCGAATGTATAGAGGCCACATGCAACACAGCAGCCATGGATGGCTCTTCTGTTGTTGAATCTGTTACATGAGGGGGGCTTCAAATTGCTTGTGGAAAAATGGAATGAAAAGATAACAGAACTGTCCCATAACTTCCTTAAAGGTCCTCTCGTCTAAGACTTTGGCCACATCCAAGAGGCAAAGGCCAACCCTAAGAAAAAGGAAAGAGTATCTTCTAAAACAGTGATGCTGATTCTTACCTTTAGGACAGCATTACCCTTGGGATTTTCAAGGCTATCAATCTTTATGAGAGCAGAAAGCCTCATCTTTTTCCAGAGGAGCAGCTAGGAGGTTTGAACTGCTGAGCTTGTTTTAGCAGCTCAGTGTGAAAGCCTCTATGCCACCAGAGCTCCAAGAGTATCATGCTTTCCCCAAATGCACTTGCCTTGATGCTTGATGACCAACAGCCTAACCTCCTGGGGGACTTCCTGCATTGTTCAGTATCATTTGCTAAGGCATTGGTCTCACTAGACCCACCTTCCCTCATAGTTGGTAGGCTCCCTACTGGGGGATAGTGTAGGTTCCTAACTAACCACATGTGGCTGGCTACCTGATTTCAGCTTTTGGAACCTGTCTCCACACAGCCAGCAATGCAGTTGTAGATAGGCCACAGTGCTGCCCCAGCTGCTTTGAGAAGGCAACAGAGTTGTTGCTTTTAGCTATTATAGAACTAAAGTGGAGTGGATTCCCACTCCATTAGTGCACAGTGTCTGAGAATCTGCTATGAGCTCTGTATTATTCCAATTTCCCCTGAGCGCATTCCAACTCCTGGTACACCCACCTCACCCACCCCCAACCCCTGGTGCATCAAACTAAAACTGTGCTCCGGAAGGGTTTTTGATGACCAGTTTATTGGAAATGGATCGCCATCCCTTTCTTCAGAGGTGTCTCTGGGTAGACTATTTCAGTAAGCATCCAAGCATCCTGGGTTGGCCACACCCAAGAACCCCAGAGCTTTTTTACTGACTTTGGGTGATTGAGGGCTGAAACAGACACGGGCCCTGCTCAGGAGTTTTGACTCTGGGTGTGTTTGAAAGGCGATGCCTATTGAACCCTTTTTGTGAGTGAGTGTAACGGTGAACAGTAGACTCAAGGATAGCCTCAGTCATGGAACTCAGGGCTGTAGTTAAGCCATGTACGCCCCCGCTGTTAGTGATGTTCATTTTCGTGCCGGGTTCCCATTGCGTAGGATCCCAGAGCTGACCTTGAGCCAAGTTGCTGGTAGGGGCGGTTGAAGCCTTCACAAAGCATGGTCCCAGGGGTCTGGAGGACAGCACTTGAAAGGCAGCTTGCTCAAATATAGGTCCCTTTGATACAGTGGTTCCACTTGGACCTGCCAGCTAGGTACAGACCACTTCACATGTCCACTGGGGGTGTTTTTCTCCGAGCACTTATGTCAAGTGCTCTTATGCAAAATGCCACAGTTAAGCAAAGCCTGGCTTTGCCTAAATGGAGAGTATTGTAACCAGAGTGGCCCCAGCCACATAGCCTCGCATGGAACACGGAGCCTCAGGGAAACCGTCTGTGTATAGGGACCGATTGCTGTCAGTGTGCCAAGGGACTGAGGAAGACTGTTGGCCATCCAAGCAAAATTCCCAGAGGAAACAGTGACATTTTTGAAAAACATTCTAATGGCCATCATGATGATTTCAATTGTGATACTTACATTGTCATGAACAATCTTGGTTTGGTAAACCTGATTGGTTAAAAAAAATCTAATCCTAACGGCACAGCTGTTGGCATGGGCCTCTATTCATTGGCTTCTTGGGCCAGCCGCTGTCAGAGCTCTAGGAACCCGCAGAGGCATGCGGACATTCACGCTGTTGTGGCGCATCACCCTCCCTTCTCCCCAGCAGCCAGCGAGTGTTGGTGCTGATTCTTCTCGCTCTAGAGTCTCCTTCCATGCTTTCCACTGCCTTCTGCACTTTTCTGTTTTTCCTTTTTTAAAATAGTCTTCACACCTTATCTACTAACCCACAGCATTGTTGTCTCTTAGACCTACTTTTATCTCGGAAAGTTGGATACAAGTTTTTGAGCACACCAAAATGTTCTAATAACTGCTACTTTTTATAGATAGACTTGTACACTAGGGGAGTGGGGGACTTGGTATCAGGTTCTTCTTGTTACAAGGGTTTGGGCCACAAAATAGAACAAAGAAATCATTTTAAATTTTTTCTTCGAAACTAGCTATGAAATTCTCTGGCTTTACTTCTCAATAATTTGCATGTTGTCAACATGTCACCAGCCTTCTTGCTTTAAGGTAGTATATGAACTGGAAATAAAAATGTAGCTATGTGAAGCATGCCTGAGTAAAAGCACAGGATTTACCTTTTGAAGTGTAATTGTAGACTCTGCTGGATACTTAGGTGACTCTTGTTTTTTGTTTTTAAAACCTATTCTGATTTGCGTTGGGCAATGCCAAAACCAAATCTATAAGATAAAATACCTTCTAGTTTTAGGCACAGGATAAGAAGGAAGCAAATACACTTTTTTTGCAAATAAACTTTTAATTCATCAACTCTGACTTTTTGAAAGTGTCTGAAAAGAAAAATCTAGCAGCTATTTACCTTTTTTTTTTAAGATACTCCTGAAGAAGTAGCTTGGGGGGCCCAATCAAATTGTGTTAGAAGAAAGGAAGTTAAGCATTGGTCCAGAGGTAAATGGAACTTCCGTGTAACTTCAAGACAGGCTTTTCCATCGTGTTAGCTTTGATCGGTGCCTTAACCTGTAGCTGAACAAACACAGCCAGTCCCTTTCCCAAGGGATCTGTGCAATTGCATATGCAGACAGCTACTTCAGAATGAAGCAACTGGTGATGGCCCTGGACCAATGGGTTTTAAACAAATGCAAATTAGTGAATGAATGATTGCAGATAAGTTTTATATTCATGAGAAACAGTTACAATTCATTGTAATTCGGAAGCAATCTGTTTTCCCTGTTAAGAAAAAATTTAAAATTGATATGCATAGGAATAGTAGCTTGCACATATAATCGACTATTCCTAACTAACTCTACCTTTTCTTCCGAAAATAATGTCTTCAAAACTAACATGTCATTTCTACTTTAAATTCTCAAGGTTTCTTTTTAAATGTCTTACATTTGAGAGTATATTTACTTTCTGTTTTTTGTTTTTTGTTTTCTATGTTCTTTTATGTTGGTGTTGTGTTTCTGCATTTCTCGTTTTCCTACTGCAATTTTCCACCTTTTGTGCAATTGTGAACAAGGTAACGAAACGCCTCCCTTCCTCAGGAACATCTACTATCTTCATGCTTTCTCAAACTTCCAGCAATCACAGTTTCTCTTGGAGTGAATAAGGTGATTTTCTTTCTTAATGTACCAACTTGCTTGCATTCTCATTTGCTTGACACCATTTTCTGATTCTTTATGAAATATGACTTTTCTGGACTCATTTTTATTGTCTTCTATTGATACTTAAGAGTATTTTGTCATTTCCCTTTAACCATTGGTTCACCCTCTCAAATTGGCGCGCTGGAAGGGAAGTCGTGTGTGAAAGCTTATGCTGTGAGTCCGTGGTCTCCTTGATCCGTGGCGTGTAGTAATAGCCATGGTGTGAGGCCGGTCTCTTCACCAGGACAGGCCTGTTCGGCACAGATTACTCTTGGTTCAGTATATTCGCAGCACCAGCACAGTCTCAGAGGTGTTCACCAAAAGGATGGTAAGGTTTCCTACTCAAACCATATTGACTCATCTGTACCACATAACCTACCAATGCCATTTCAAAACTCCCAAGTTTGCCACACGCGTCTAATATCTATAGCCTTCTACCACGAAAATGGTTTGGGTAGAGTTGGAGACTTTTGGAGGCCTTTGAATGTATTCATTTGAATGTTATACGTTTGCTGTGGAGTAATCAATTGATTGTACTTTGGGCCAGAAGAGTAGCGCCTGCAGGAAATGCTTTTTTTGCTGTGACCTTTTTTTTAAAATAAGCAGGTAGGTTAACAATCTTCCAGTGCTTTAAGTGTCTTTACCTCACTGTTACAGAGAAATCAGAGCTGTAGAAGGGCATCTGACTCATTATGCACCAGACCTTCAGTCAGACCTCTTCTTTTACGAACATTCTCAGACGAATCTAATATGTTGTAACAGGTACCTAGTGCTAAACCAGTGGGCTGGCTTTAAAGAAAAAGATTAACAGCATTATAAAGAAAAATCAAAAAGTATTACTTTCTAAATTTTCTCTGCTGTTGGTGTGGTGAACTTTATACTATTCTTTGCGAAAATATAAAGATGCATTGCTTGGAATATGGGGGGGGGCCTAGATATTTTCAATTTGCTCAGCCCCAGATGAAATTGTTGGTGTTTGCAGAGCTGAATGGGGCTGGCCTCTAATGTATTGGATTTCTAAGGGGCCAGTTGTCACAGTGGGGCTCTCTCTTGAAACAGATCTGGAGATACCTATTTGGATTTTGAAAGGATCTTTGGAAAATAGAAAATAAATATTCCAAAATTGCATCTGTATAATATCAAGTCAGTTTAGCATTGCATGTTTCTTTGGGGAATTATGTGGAAATAATCCAATGTATTTGTACCTCCATGTGGTGTGTCTGTGTGTTTCCAGGTATACACTTAATGTCCTTGTAATTGTCCAATTTCTTGATATATAATAATAAACCAGTCTAATCATGACATTATTTTCTTTAAATGTGTCAAGTTTTATTCAAGCTAAACGTTTCAACTTTTAGAGGCTAAAATCTTTCCTGGCCATTCAGGGGGATGCTAGCCTAAATTGTAAACATTACTTCATTAATTACTTTTTTCAATAACAAGTAGATGCTTAAACGCATATTATTGGTTCTTAACCCCAAAACTTTGCTCTGGGAGGAAGCTATGAATTCAGACTGTGTCCCAGGCTTTTAAAATAACACAGGGATACGCTTCATTCGACAGACCGTTTGGAAACGGCTCCATCAGCTTAAGGCAAGGTCATCAGGACTAGTTGCAGGTCTATTCACATCGAAACCACCACTGGCACATCTGCCTCACAGACCCCATGGTTTCTTTTGTCAACACTCGCATACACGCAAACTGGAACAAATGACTTGACTCGGTTGATTCCTTTGTCATCCCCCCAACACACACACACACACACACACACACACGCTGAAAACTAGAGCAAAGACTTGAATTAGTTGATACTTCTAGAATTCGGGTGATTATTCCACCCTGGATTTGGGTGCAGGCTCATTTGACATTGGCAGCACCCTGTCTCCATGTGGAGGTACTCCTCTCTATGCTTCCCTGGCCCCTCCACAGGCTTTGGCCCTTGAGTCCCAGATGACCCTGCCTTCAGCTGTGAGGCGCGATTGGGCTGTGCTGCATCTGCTTCCTTTGGTAGCCCCCTGGATGGCTTGCTTCAGTTTGGGGACGGGGCTGGGTTGTAGACACTGCTATTGCTTTTGGCCTCTCCAGGGCCAAACTCCTACAAAGTATAGCGTAGAATTGAGGGGGGGGGGCGGTGGAGGGGTGGAAGGAGGGTGTTTTTTTTTTTTTTTTTTTAAAGAAAGCAGTTGTTTTGATGCTTCGTTTTTTGTTATTTCATCCAGGAATAGATTTTTTTTCTTTTTTTTTAATGTGGCATCATTTGTCTTTCAAGGAAAAGATCTGGCCATCAGTTTCACCTGTGAGTGTGTGGCTTGACCAGCAACCTCATTTTGGTTAGTCACTGCAACGCTGCATTTGAGAGGAAACGGGTTCCTGGAACGATCAAAGGAGTCCATGATATCGTAGTCTCAGAGTTGAAAAGTATCTTCAAGGCCTTGCAGTCTAACCATGTTGAGGAAATGAACCAGAGTGGGAAGGACCCCCAGCCCTGCACCACTCAGGGTCAAAGGTCTTGGGGAGTTAATGTAGAGAATCCAACTCAGGCTCCCTCCGTTGACATGGGAGTACAGAAGTGACCCAGTTCTTGAGGTACAAGCTTTCCACTCCAGTGACTTGCCTTGTCTCATCCCATCCCCACCACAACATTTGACAGTGCTCTTAAAAACTAGAGAATCTACAGATTCATTATGCAACAGTGTATGGCTACTAACTGGTGGCTAGTTCAAATCCACTCAGCTGTGCCTAAGAAGAAAGGCCTGGTGATCTACTTCGAAGAGATCATTGCTATTGAAAGCCTTTTGGAGCAGAATTCTACTCTGTAATACCATGGGGTCTCCATGATCCCACCATCAACACAGAAGCAACAGATCATTATTATTGGGGGGGAGGGGGCATGGGCCCCTGCTTTTAAAGCCTCCCCACTTAGAGGAAAGGGTCCTAGTGGAGGCGAGGAGTGCCCTGGAGCAGCCTGGAAGCAAACAGCAAGTCTGAATCCAGGCCCCTGACAAATCCAGGATGAAGATCTGGTTATGGTGTCACTTTCTTTTCTCCCATGCATGTGACTAAAACTTGACACTTTAATGTTAAGACAATTGCTTTAGTCATAACAAAATTTACTACTTGATTTATTTTGGGAAATGCTAAACAGATGGTTTCATGTTGGAATTGAGCTGAACTTTTTAACTGTGTATGTTTTACAATTTGCAGAATCCGAATCTGGAGCTGCCTATGTTATTGTCCTACAAGCATATTGACAGTGGTTACAGCTAAAAAAGGAAAGCGTGAAGAAGCAACCACACAAAGTTACCATCTCAGGATACTTGATATGCAACACACTAAACCACTCTCTCGAGTGTAGGGTTTCTGGAGACTCAATCGAAATACCAAATGACGCTCTCAAACATTTACAGTTATTGTAAGCAGTTGTTATGGCCAAAGCTCTAAGTTCAGAACTCTATGGAGGTTGAAAGCCAGCATCCTTTGAATTCTGGCTATAGATAGAAAAATATAATCACCAAGTGGGTGCTCTTTTAACCCATGAACTTTGTGAATGGATTTTAATACAATAGTCTAATGTAGAAGTCATGCAATGGGAATGAATAGATTTTGCTAATACTACTTTTTTTTTTCCTTGCCTGGCAAAAGAAATAGGCCATTTGGATCACACTTCTTTTCCCTGCTGAATGATAATCTGTTTTGTTTTTGTTTCTTTGGTCAAATTTATGAAAGAAATACTTGAAAATATAAGAGGACTGAGTGGGGTCAATGTATCCAATGAAATAATTACTCCTTTCTGTTCACCTACATGCAGATCGTCTCCTGGCCAAAATAAGATATCTTGACACCTACCTGGAAATAATGTTACCCCCACCTCCCAGGAATTTGTTTGGGAACAGGGGGGAAATGATCCAGTTTTTGTTCTTGTGTATTAAACCCCACTTGTGAGTTTGAAGCTAGCAAATGTGATGCATAAGACATTTTTGATTACTTAATCACCCTCAACCTAGAGGAACAGTTTTTTTTTCCCTCTTAACCACGGTTTAACACAAAAATAAAAGCCATGATATGCCCATGTCCCTTAAAAATATGTGGTAAGAGGACAGGCAGGGTAGCCTCTTTTAAACCACTGCAGTTTCCATTTGAAAAAAGGCTGCCCATTGTGGACCCATGCAGTGCTGTGGGTTTTTAACTTGCCCAGTCGAGGAAAAAGGGGACAACCTAAGAGAACCCACAGCCCAACTGCCGGAGTCTAAACCTGGAGATTCACCTTGCTGAAGTCCTTGACTGGGCTCTTTTAGAAGGAGGTTTGTGCCTCCCAGTGCATTTGCGTCGAACAGAATAAATGTGAAATGTCTTTCTTCACTGTTCAAATGAAACTCTTTGATTTTGGGGGGGGGGGGTGTCTAACTGACTACAGTTGACTGCTACATTGAACTGATCTAATTATTTTAAAAAATCATTTTCATATCAATGCTCAATTTTGTTTGTTTGCCTTTCTGGCATGCATGGTGTTGTTATTAGTGTTTATATTGTACTTTGGTTTGGAGAAGTATTCGATTCAAGCTGTACCAATATTTATGTATGGTCCATAGGGCACATTTGATTCTTACCAAACATTTGTGTTTATGTTTAGGTGTAATTTATCTTAAAACTTCTAGAAATAATTTCCATTGGAAACCATTCCAGCTATTCCAGACCCCTTTACTGCATTTGTCATCTGTCAGTATTATTTGTGAGTGTTTCGGTAGGTGTCATTCACAGCTTACTCTACACGTGCTGTATTTTGGTAGCCCGTATGTGAGGTAATCTGCTAAAAACAATGTCGTTATATTCTTTGTCTATTCCAAAGAGCTAAAAAAGAAAAAGACCCAGGAAAGCTTTTGATGTTTGTTATTGTTCTTGTTTTAATTGCTGTTGTGTGTTATTACTTTATGTGAGAACTTTTATAAGGGACTGTGAATACAAGTGAGAGAAAATAATGGAGAGGCTGGATTTCTCAAAGCCATTGGAAATTGATAAAACACCCAGGGTAGCAGAAAGAGATGGAAGATGCAAGACTACCCAGGGTAGTGGAAATCAATTGGCTGTGTGTAAATTGCCTTATAGCCAGGATGAAAGTAACATGTAGACTAAGACAATTAAGAGTCCTGTTTCAGGTACACATTGCCTTGTAGCTCAGACGCATGGCAGTGATGTGTGATGCCATGGCCTCAGTCCTGGAGAGGAACCAGACTTTTCTTTCAGAAAGATATTTTGTTAATGAACTAAACTGGTTGACATGAGGTTAACAAGTGGGATAACTTGAAGCCTTCCAGTGTTTCTAGCACTGTAATCTTGCTATCCTATTTTTTTGACAGAGAAAGGGGGAAAATGTACTAACAGGATCATGTACCTATCATTTGAATAATTTTGAAGCCTGATGTCCTTGAGATTTTAGTAACTGTTGTCCACTATTTAAGGATGCTGCCTAATAAACTGAAAACATTAATTCATATCTGCCACTATACACCAGCAACAATGTAAACATCAGCCTAAATTTGCCAAGTTCATAATAATTTAGTGATGGAATTTTTTAATAACACGCTGTGTATAAATGTGCAAATTTTATGCAAGTATTGACAAAATCATTTTTCAGCTTGCAAAATGGGACTGCGATATTACATTTTTTCACTTACGCAATTTTTTACATCTATGTTGTTGCTTTCTATAATGAATGTGAATGCCATCTTTTTTGAATGCAACTTGCCTTTTTTCATTACAGAGATTTTTGTTTGATGTAATCAATAAACTTTGGTATGATATGATTGATATTTTAGCCTCTTTTCTTTTTTGAAAATGTATAACATTAAGACTGCTATGCAAATGATTTGGTATTGGGAAATACATTTCTGCTTTACCCTTTGCCTATACAACTGTCAAAAGATGAATCACTTCTCCATGGACCTGACATTGTAGGCCTCTTGCAAGAAAGGCCTAGAGTTCTACTTCCAAAACAATCTAACCAGCCCTTTAAACAAACTCTTCGGAGCACAGGACTGTCGTACCACACGTGGTTCAAGGGGCAGTTGTGAATGGGGTTGCATTTGCTATCGGTGGAAGTCCGGCCATCTCAGCAAATGCAGGTTGAAAGTCTGTGTGCTTGCCAGTGTGCTTGGTGCTGCTGCCCAGGCATTGGCGGCAGTGTAATGCGTGGTCTGTCTCTAATTCAATGAAAATGTTCCCTTCCTAAGGAGCCAAATCTAGTTAGGTGATGTTTGAAGCTGTGCATCTGAAAGAGAATCCTATGACCAAATAGGCAATTTGAGAGCCCAGTCGGGAAGTACTAGCTACATAGACTTGACAATGATGTGACTAATACTGATTGACAGCAGCGAGTGGGCATCTATTCTTCAAGGGGAAGAGAGTTGCAGATTTCACAGAAGCTTGAGACATGGTCCAAGGCATAGGAGCTCTTCAGTCTCCCAAACCCAACCCCACCCCCCTTTGCTCAGGCTGAAATCAGGGCTTTTTTTTGGTAAATCCTGTTCCTTGACCTCCAAGCAACCAAAGCTGTGCCAATGTAGCAGCCTGCGTGGCTCTTCACTCTACAGTGGTGGGCCTTTGGATCCTGCTCATTGGCCACAAGTGAGTGCCCACTTCCTGCGTTTCTTTTTAAGTAGGAAATGTCCTTTATTTGGAAGTTAAAAGTTCTGTCTGTACCACTTGCAGCTCATGTCCTCTAAATCCACTTGCTTTTCGATAAAACCATGTCTTTGGAGGGCTGCAGTCAGATGAGGTCAGAATAGCATTGCTTTGTAAAATGTCACTTGCTACTCTGATACTAAAGTTGCTTTTATAAGCGGTAGGTTTTGTTTTGTTCTTTTTAAACTGGGTTTTTCTTCTAATAAAAGTTGTCATTTACCACATTTTCCCAGGTGTATTTTAGATGCTGCAAATCAAGTCTTGCAAATCAATTTGTTCGAGCATCCTTCCTTTGCTCACTGTAGCCCTGAGGGGCAGACATCCTTTGCTTCCCTATTGAGTCCACCCTGGTTAGCAAATCAAGTGGTGCATGTCAGGGTCTGAGGGGTTTGGCCCCTTTAAAAGCAGCCCTCCGAGAGTAGGGGCTGAGGTCACCCTTATGGGAAGTGCCATCATTATATTCAGTGAAGCGCTCAGGAATGAAGTGCTGGACACATACTAACGAGGACTGAAGGTCAAAGTTCTGGAAGTAATTGCCAGCAAAAACAGCACTTAATTCTTTCATAGCTTTTCTTCTCTCCCTTGCCCCTGCAACATTGTCCCAATGTCTGATGGGCATGACAATGTTAAGTTCAAATCTGAGTACACAGAGCAACGTTACTGTCTGGCTCAAGCAAGTCTTCATCTCATGGGCCCTGGCTGAAAAGGACGGTGCATTCATGGCGAGCCAACTTCCATGCTGTCTGTAAATCATCGGTCCTGTGCCTGGGGTGGGACAACAGGTGGCCACGGCTAACCTGCATGTATCATGTCTAGCTAATTGGAGCCCTGATATTGTCGTAGGTGATGCACAGGGCTGCTAATTGCAAGGTCCACAATTCGAAATTGCCAGTCACTCCGAGGGAAAGATGCAGCTTTCCAAGTCCATAACTACCTGTCCTGTAGGGTTGCTATGAGTTGAAATGGATTTGTTTTGTTTTTAATGGTTTGAAAGTCACTTTATTTATTTATTTATTTATTTTTGGCCGGGGGGTGGGGTTGGGCATCACTCTTGGAGAGCTGCTGATGGACTTGAACCGCCAACCCAGCCCGCGTTGAAATGGATTTGATGGCAGTGAGTTGGGTGAAGTTCAATGCTGCTTTGATCTCATTTAACATGAAGACCAAATACTTCTTGCCAAGTACATTTGGTCTGTCATTGCTGCCACTGAAATGTTAACTAGCGCATGTGTGAGTGATTTATAAGGGCCTGTGTACATGTTGCCCACCATCCAGTATCTTTCATATATGTACTCCGTAGATCATCCCAGAGCGAGTCGCAGTGGTGGAGTGGGTTACTTGTTGGACTGCTAAGCACACGGTCAACAGTTCAATGCCACCTTCTACTCCACGGAAGAAAGATGAGGCTTTCTACTTCTCAAAAGCCTTCAAGTCTTGGAGATCCAGAGGGGCCTTATAGAGTCACTAAGAGGGTTGATTCAATGGCTGTGAGGTGGTAGGGTTTTATCCTCCCAACAAACTTGTGACCAGGCACTGATGTGATGCCATTGGAAACATGAAACTGAGTCCCATTACAGCTCCAAATGAGCATCTGATTGAGCCCAGTTTTGATCCCGGGTATTAATAGCATAACTTCCATCCCTGCATTTGACTAGAACACTGTAATTCTATTGTTACATGACCTCTGGTGTCATGAATAAACATTAATGCAAAATGTCACTATCAGCCATGAGAAAAAATCAGAAAACCCCACATTGAGAGAGGTTCTGACTAGTCTCATAATAAAATCAAGGTCCTGAGAAGCAAAGATAGGGGCTATCTGAGATTAAAGATTACATTAGGACTACCTGGGATAATTGGTGAAATTTGAATACAGCATATAGACAGAATTGTAGTATGTCAGTTAATTTCCGAGGTGGTATGTATGATGTTATATTTTGGAGGGTCACATTGAAAGACACGGAAATGTTTTGTACTATTTCAGTAACATTTATTTCAAAGTAGAAGTTAAACATAATGAAGCATCGTAATACTAATGGATTGTTGGGAGCCAAATACAGATGACGGAACTACAATTTATTAGCTAACAAGTGCTGAGTCCTTTATGTATCGACTGTTTTTCACTTAGTCCCCACAACAGCCCTGTGTAAAGATCGTGAACTCCAGACCTCTGCAGATAAATGGAGACTCGGTCGAATGATTTCGGCCCAATCCCTTCACTGGGGACGGCCCGGCAGCTTTCCACTGTCATTTGACTAAGGGTCTGAGAGCAGCCCTGGCTGAACTCTGGAATGTTGAGAACCCATACCCTTGCCACTGTCTTGTATGCGCAGCCCTTGGAGGTGCAGTCTACCCTGCCCCATAGCCAATTGTAAGCAGAGCCCTCCAGGATAACACCCTGAGAGTTGAGCTGGGTGGTGTCCTTTCCTCTAATGATCGCTAGTGCTAGATAGGACTGCCAGTAGGAGTTCCTTTGTTACCCAAGCTGAAGTCTAAGGAGCCCTGGTGGGTTAGGCATGGAGGTGCTAATCACAGGCTGTTTAACCCCTGCTTCTTACTCTAGGACTAGACTAGGGAATAGAGCAAGCTCCTTTCATTTGAATGAGGCTGGTCTGCTGCCTGCCCCAGAGATCCAAACTGGACCTTACTGAAAAGAAATCTCCCGAGTGCTCTTCACAAGTCCGGCTGGGACGATTGTTGTTCAGCTAGCTGTTCACACAAACTGGATTGTGTGAAACCTTCCTGGTCTGAGAACCAGAATTGGCTGTTCCTTGAGAACAGAAGTTCCCTAAATACCCATTGCCAGCAAGTCGAATTTTACTCAGTGACTCTATACAGAAGACCAAAGATTGGTGCCTTTGATTTACGGTGTTGGTGAAGAATCTTGACTATACTATGGACTACGGGAAGAATGAACAAATCTGTCTTGGAATGGTCCTTAGAAACAAGGATAATTAAGATTTTGTCTCAAGGACTTTGATCATGTTATCAGTTGGAACCCCTTTCTCTGCTAAAACACCCCTATAGGTAAAGTGACCAGATTTTAACATTGGTAAAGCAGAACACCTTTGACTGGGGGCGGGGGGGAGTAATACTTCCTTCCCGTTATCCCACTGTTCCCTAGTTTCTTTCCAAAAAATTGGGACTGGGCTTTTTTAAAACACCGTGGGATGTGGGAAAATTTGTTTGAAATTGGGACAGTCCCACCAAAAGCGGGACGTCTGGTCACTTTACTAAAGAACGCGAGAATAGAAAGGCTCATCTGTCTTCCGAGAAGTGGCTGGGTGGGGGTTGAACTCCTGACCTTGCAGTAGCAGCCCAATGAGTAAGCCACTGTTACTCTCATCACAGACCATCCGGTGCATCTTTGGCATCTGTTTTTGGTAGCGCCCTTTTTGTGAAATAAGACAATGGCAACAGGCTAGAGTCGGGGTCGGCAAACTTTTGAGCTGGAAGAGCCAGCCCTGTCCCTCACGACAAGTTAAAAATGAACTGAAAGCCCTACATGTGTTTTTACAAGCAAATGAACCCATTATCACCTGAATAATATCCTTTATATTCTTTCCATTTTACTTCAGAGCCACGTGAACATACCGAAATAGCTGCATCTGCCTCGAGAGCTGCAGTGTGCTAACCCACGGTCTAGCCCAGTGGTGGGCAAATTGTGACTTGCCAGCCAGATGCGGCTCTTTCAGTGTGAGCCTGTGGCTCTGAAGTCACATGGAAAACATTTGAAGGTTGTTATTTCAGATCACGGTGATTTCGTTTGTTTGGAAAAAACATTTAAGGCTCTTGAATGATTTTCAAGTTGTTAGGAGGGAGAGGACTGGCTCTTACGTCTAAAGAGTTTGCCGCCCCCTGCCCTAGCCAACCAGTCGGAGGTTCTCTTCTGCGGGAGGAAGTATTCATTTTCATCAGCTAAGAAAGGTGTAAGGAAAAATAATTCGTAAGCCAAGAGCATCAATCAAAGTCCATACTAGAGAAAGGGAGCACTCCTTGTTTTTAAAACCGGGAACTTAGGATGGAGCTGTGACCATGACAAGGGGGTGGGAGAGCTGAAAGTCAACTGGGATCTGTAGAGCAAGCCACTCACAGAAAAAGCAGGAAGCCCTGGGCTTGGGGAACAATAGATAGTGAAGATTCTAATCACCTGGCAGAAGGGTACCACAACCGGCCTGTCTGCAGCAGTGAGGACCGCCAAAGAGTTTCAACCTGTGCTTGAACTGCCCTGGCCTACTTTGCCTATTGCCAAGCCGGCCGTCAGTGCCTTCCATTGGGTAGTGTTAGGTCTCTTGTGTGAGAAATAGACCTCGGCCCTTGAGAAAAAATTCACTCTGACGGCTGGATTGTGATCCTAGTGAGTTTTATAAAAGATAGATGTTTCAAGTTTACACAGGCACCCTCAGAGCTCCTCACCCCCGCACATGGAATCCTTAGGCCAGAGGAGATCGCTGCATGACCTCTAAGGAACATCTTGAGGAGCTGAAGGTACTGCAAGGCTGGATTTTTCAGGTGGTAGGCTGGGAGGTGTGGTCGATGATTCTGGTCGACCCATTGGCTGAATTGAATTCACCTGGCCCAGATGGGCCAATCCAGATGTAACGCCCATCAAGGTGTACCACCCTTTCCTGGCCGGAAGCTTGCACCTCTGAGCACGCCCAATGAACACTCCAGTCACTGTGCTAGCTACCTATCATTTACCCCCTGAAGAGGTATGGACCCAAATCTTTGGGGAACTGGGCAGCATCTCTAGCTGCTTCCTGTTGGCAAAAGGGGCAGGAGTGGGGCATTGGGTAGACTGGCGGGGGGCAAGCCACTGGATCCAGAGTCCTACAGAGACCAACAGGGTTTGCAAACGTGTGCCTGCACATATGTGTGTGCAGCCGTCTAGCTTACTGGGGCGCAAAGCCGACCACTGACTCCTCTGTTGGAAGGAATCGTCTGCTGAGGGCCCAGGATGGATAGGGTTGAGGTGGTCCTGGACCTGGTACACTTGGTTCAGAGACCTCGGTAACCTGAGAACTTCTGGAAGGTGGGCCGTTTAGGTGACACAAGGGTAAGGTTGTGAGTTGGCAGTGCCCTTGGAGTTGGGTTCTGTCAGAAGAATGAAAAAAATCATCTTGGGACTGAGAGGCATGGGTGTTTGTTCAGTGTAAAACCAGGAAAGGGGTAAAAGCCTGCACTGGCTTAAAGGCTGTGAGAGGTCTGAGGTGATTTCTCTGTGGAGCACTGATCTGTCCTGGGGTGGCAGCGAAACTCCCTAACAGCTCGCAGGGGTGCTTGTCTGTATGTTCGGCATCTGAGGGGTCTGGGTAAAACGGCTTACACAGTCTCCCCTGTGATGGGTGCTCAGGGTTGGGGAAGAAGGTGAGGACAGGATAGTCAGGGGGACTTCCACGACCTGGCTGCCAACGTGATTGCCCCCTCCCCCCCCCCGCCCCCCGCCCTGAGGTTCCAGACCCGCTACAGCTCTCCTGCTGCTTCACTGACAGGGCGGGGCCAGTCTTCAAGGAGCAGCTGCTCACTGATCGGGTGGGGGGGGGCCTGCACTCCCTCTTGGCTCTGTGCCATAGGGACAAGGGACAGCCTGGTGGCCAGCTTGCTTGCTGGGGTAGCATGGCCCTCGGTTGGGCCTATTCTGGCTAGGGCATTTCTGTGCCCACTGGCCCAGTTCCTGACACACATAGCATTTGGCACTTTGGTCATGGGTCTGGGAAACCTGGGAGGCTGTTGATGGGCAGCACTTGGACATGCCTGGTGTCCTCCCGTCTCTCCTGAACCTGCACTTCCTGTTCCTGTGTCTCTGAACTGCCGATCTCCATCTAGAAAACACAGTAAAAATGACGGGGAGCTCAATGCCTTAAGATCAGCAGTGCAGATTCAGTACGCATCTGTGAGGATACCGTGAAACGGTGTCCTCGGGAAGGTGCCCCTGTTTGAAGGAGGGGGTCTTTACCGGAACACTGGGCCCCGACTATTTTCTAGACAGTAAGCATTGGCCACCGACTTGGGTGACTGTCCCAGTCTACAGAGATAATTACTGGCACAAGCAAATCACCGACCTCCAAAGGCGAGACCACAGCTTCAAAGGCAAATGCTGGCAGGAGCAGGCTCTGGCATCTTTGAGTTTTGCACCTGTGAAGGGTAGGAACGATTGGTCAGTACGTAAGGAGACATGGTAGGGAAATGGGAATAGCTGGACCCCAAAGGTGCTGAAGGTGGTGTTGCTGAGAGGCAAGAGTGAACCGGAACTCAGGGTTGGCTCCTGAATGCCTTGGGCCTAGCCTTCAGCAACGGAAAACCAGCCAGTAGGAAAAGAAATCCCCCAGCACCCTGACCAACGCTAACGCAGTTTGCTTGTAAAACCCAGGAGAAAGCTAAAGGGAATGGGGCAAGGGAAGCGTCTGGCTCTCAAGCAGCCCACTAGGCACTGCCTCCCCACGTTTGGAGTGTGGGTGCCATCTTGGCCAGAGGCCCGTGCTCAGCTGTCCCAAGACAACAACAACAAAAAATGGCAGCAGCCACTGGGCAAAACACCATCTTGCCCGGGAGCGGAGAATCACATGGCCGGGAAAGTGGCAGCCTCCACACATGGTTTAGTTGACTGGCGGGAAGGGTGGGGGGTGGTGGTGGTGGCAGCAAGCCACTGAATCCAGTGTCCTGCAGAGACCAACAGGATTTCCACCTGTGTGTCCACGCACACGTGTGTGCAGCCATCTAGCTGGCTGGGACGCAAAGCGGAGCACTGGCCATCAGAAAGGCGCAGAGTTCCCATCCCATCCCGGGTCTCACCGCTGGGGAGTGCACGAAAGCCCCTGGAATCACAGCCTCTCTTAAAAGTAGGGAGCATGCAAAGAAATATGGACACGAAGGGCTGGGGTTTCCGCAGTACATGACACGCGGTCCCTGTGACCTCCACAGCAGGGACAGTGCAGGCCGGCGTCCTTTCCAAATCGTGCGCAGTGCAGTTTCCAAGCTCAGCCTAGCGGCTGTTTCCTCAGCCTTCTCTCCCCGAGTCTTGCCGCCGTGAGTTAGGTCTTTCTCGGGTTAAGTTCAGCCGGCAGGCAGCTAACGGGGCACTTACCAAAAGTTTGAAAGGGCCTTTCAATTTCCACTGTACAGAGCAAAGCAGCGAGGGGAAGGGGGAGGGGAGGGGTAGTGTGAAGGGAAAAGAGTCTTACTAGCATGGGCACAGGAAGGATTTCCAAAATTAAGGTCAAAATATAATTCAGTACATCGACGTAAAGTTGGAACTTCAAGGAGTTAATAATTTTTCGTTTCCCAATAATATCCTCCTGGACAGAGTGACAGACGCAGAAACCTGCAGGGACAGTTCTGCCCTGT
>PVJH01022422.1:0-36609 GCA_004026705.1 Nesogale talazaci
GATTCCTGACACCAGATCCCTTCAACACCTCGTGGTCACACAGGCTGGTGTGCTTCTTCCATGTGGGCTTTGTTGCTTCTGAGCTGGATGGCTGCTTGTTTACTCAAGTCTTTAAGACCCCAGACGCTAAAACATTTTACCTTAATGTGTGTCCTCAGTTTGTAAACTATAGTAGCTGCATTTAAAAGGAGATACATTTTTCTCTCAGATTCACTGACGTCTAGCATACATGCAACTTTTTGTTATATATGCATATGTAATGTAACATTTCATAAGATACAGTTTACCTTCTCTGTGATGAAAAAGGGACTAAAAAGGATATATAGTTAATAGTTATGTAGTGCAGTTGGTTACATAAAATCAAAAATTTCACTTTCAAGAAATCATTAAATATTTCTGCTGGGTCTGTAATCTAATTTATTGAAGCAGAAAGACGTGCTGGAGGGCTTCTTTGGGATACCGAGTGACTTTGGTTTGCTGGAGCTTTGTCTGTTTTTGAAAATTCTAATCCACTATAGCCTAAAATGTGTGTTTTGAAATAGAGCATAGACTCTAATGGCAAAATCATCCCTGAAATTCAAAACACTGTTTGCTGAGAGATTTCAGGGTTTGCTGGCCGCTCTTTTGTAAAGCTCTCTTTAGAAATTATGTGTAGTGTTTGAAAACCAGGGTTTCGAAGGCAAGGTAAGAGCCTTTTTTTCAAGACAGCTCTCCGGTATTGTAAGATCTTTTCACTTCGTCGGGTCCAGTCAAGTCCATTCTGTGAGTTTTTACTGGTACATTCTTGAGAGAGCTGTATACATAGTTGTGTGGGGGGATGTTTTTCATCTCTGAATTTTGCCGATGCCGCTTCGTGGCCAAACTGACCAGGGATGTATGCTTTTCAAGGCAGCAGTTTTTGAACTGTAAATCATGCTGTACGAACAAAGGATTTTGAGTGATATGTGTATTTCAATACATGGGAGCTTCTTGACAAACTCCTAAACTACTAAGACCACGTTGAGTTGAACTCACTGCCAGCAGTTAATGCGGCTGCTTCGTGACCCTTGTGGTTAACAGCCAATGCGTAATCACTGTGCCGGTGGAAGTCCTTTGCCTTCAGTACTCCAGATTGTTGAAGTACAAAGTTGCACTTTAGATTTTATGCTGTAAGATCTCCTGTGTAATGGGGGAAAGAGAGCCCTCTTTAGTCCTGTTGGAAGCCCAAAATTCCTTCGTTGTTTTAATCAATCACTGGTCACAGAGGTACCACAGTATTCTAAATACAAAACTGCAAAATACTCTCCTGGGCCCCCCAGTACTCCTCATGAGTTGCTGAAGGAATCCTGTGGCATAAAATCCATCTCTTCCCAATTGAAATATTTGGAATCCTCTTGGAACAACCAACATCTAACCCAGAAGTCAAACGTAAGCACCCGCCCGCCTTATACTATCCCTCTTTTATGTAAACCTTTGAGAGTTTCGGGATTAGCTATTTAGGCAGAAGATATACTTACACTTTCTAACCTAGCTCTTTTTCACATCTCATAATTGGGCTTCTGGTGTAGTTGTCCCCAAGTTACAAAGCACACAGTCCTCAAGTGTGCCTTCTTTGCCTGCTTTCTCAGAAACAGCGTTCATACTGAATTACAAATCCCACTTTTAGAGATTCCCCCCGTCCCCCCGTCCCCACACCAGGTGGCTGCCAATTGGGCCCTTTCTTTGTCATTCTCTCAAGCACACTGAAGGTACAGTGCCTCTCCAAATAGTACCCGGGAGAACACACCTTTGCATACCTGACATTCGAATGACCAACTCAGATGTGGCCACACTTCCAGTCTTCCTAGCCGTGGGAGAGTGTTAATATCTTCTCTCTTGAAAATCACTTTTGAAAACCACTCTAGTAGGTTTTGTTCAAGTGCATTGGGTAAGAAAATTGAATGGGAATTAACTTAATCTGACCTTACCAGTCAAGTTCATCAAGGGCAAGGCCCTATATCACTCCACAGACTGAGGAGACTGATTTAGCATTGAGCTGGAAGATGTTAGACCTAATTTCAAGTGTGGACTGCTTTACCAAAAGGTCCCTAAGTCCGGCACTGTAAAATATTTCCTTCTCCTCTACCAAGGCCACGTGTAGTACTCCCATACATATGTATATCTATTGCTTATTTCATGAGAAAGTTAAAGCCTTAGGAAAGCTAGGGCTATAGGAATTAGTTGTACATGCTAACCTTTGGACTTGTGGTTTAGGTGAAGATTTGCCGAGCAGATCATCAGTTTTGCGTTCAGTGACTCACACACATTGTGTTCCAGCGCGCTATTGCAATCAATCCCCTCAATGTGCCGGCACTTACCCTGCTTCTTTTCTGCATTTCCCGTTTCCTCCTCCTCCTCTCCTAGTCCTCCAAACTTTGTCCTCGGGTAAATGCTGCCTTTTCGATCTGAACTGGTTCGTAATTTCAACACAGAGGTGCAAGCTAAAGGATGACAAAAGGCCAGAACCCCACCAGTCTCTCTCTTCCCACGAAACCTCGTCTCTTCTATGGTCCTAAGTCCCATTCTACATTCTTCTCCCCCCTCCTCAGGAGCTTTTAACACGATCCTTTTAGAGCAGTTGGTAGTGGTATCCACCCTGGGCTCAGGATTAGAAACCATTGTATTGAAATCATTCATTTTGTTTGAAGCTAAAGTCACAGGAGCTGCATGGCTTCTTTGCAGCCTGCTCGTGTGCTCTCAGCTCCCTGCTGTTCCCCGAGCTCTCCATTTGATCTGCTTGACTGTAACAAACACCAGACTTTGCTGTGACTACTTCCCATGTTTTAGATTGATAGGGATTACTGTTCTGATCAAAAATCTGACATGTAAATTAAAGTCCGGGTAAGCACATAACCAGCATGATATACCTGAACACCCAAAGGAATACCTTAAAGTCGGTCATAAACTGGAGATTTGACTGAAGCATCCCATTAGGTGAGGCTGCAGAGCTCTGGAGAGGCAATGAGGACTGGGGAGCTGTGTGTAGAGGGAGCGGAAGGGAGGTTTGTGTTAATAGAACCTTTTTCTTTTTAATTTTGTAAATTAAAAATAACTTATTTGGTTTCTTTCCAAGCTTGGCTGAGGGACTTGGCTGCAAAGAGCAGGGCCTTAAACAACTCTTTCATTATAGGTGATTAAAAATGGGGTGACTGTAGTTTGGCAATAACTTAGCTGTCAGTGTCCTAAAGGGAAAATATGCTTCTTTCTTTTCTCATTCCTCTAATGTTGATCCTTTTTCCTTTAGAGAGAGATTGCTCTTAAAATAGAGACACTTTGGAGAATTCTCAATTCAAAAACACCATATGTATTTTTCAATAATTATTTGAAATGATATTTAAAATGTGAGCATTTTAAGATCTTGAATTTCTGTGGTGCACATTTCTTTCTCTCTCTCTCTTTCTCATCCATTCAGTTGCTTGCTCCTTGGTTTAAGGTTTATTCCAGCTAGTACACACCCAGAGTTTTTTATTGTAATACTTAAAGCTAGAGAATCCATTTATATGAACTACATGGTTTTTTCACATAATTTAGATTAAACATCATCATACATGTATTTCTCCTTAATGCTTATATCAGCCTTTTCAGTTATCCCCAGTTTATTGATAGTAACTATTTTATCGTCTAAATCATTGGTATGTATATGTTTGAAGCATAAAGGCATGTTGGCATTTTCTTGATGGAATTCCATTTTTGTTGTGACCGCTCAAAGGGACTATATTTAAAAAGCAGAATTATAAATTAATTTGGCACACACAGCATCACTGCTTTATTACCGACCCTCCCTATAAGGCAATGACACTTATCATAGTTCTCAAAAATGGAAAGGCAGGACATTTTTTGTTTGTTTGTTTGTTTGCTTTGGGGGGGCATCACTGCCCTCTGGTGGTCGTGGGAACTACCCAGCCTTTCTCCCAGAGAGCTGCTCCTGGATTTGAACCACCAAGCCAATGGGCCGCAGTCCCTCACTCAACCACTACGCCACTGGGGCTCAGCCCGGCAGGACATTTTAATTAGCCCAATTCCTACTATTCTAGCAGAAAGGCCCCCTTTCTGGTCATAAAAAAAAGTCTCAAAGAACTAGAGTAATATACTAGTATAGCTTACTTCAGACCTGTATTAGACGTTTCACTTGCCTGTAAGCTGTTTTCTCCCGTTTGGGGGGCCTATATTAATTTTCATGGTAGCGATTTGGATGGATGACATGAAAACTGATGTCGGCTGCTCGAGAGTCCATCTAGGCCAGTCCGTGTGGTTTCTAAGGAGCCCAGTGGTGCTGTGATCACGTGCTCAGCTATAACTGACAGCTTCTCCATTGAAGTCGCCCAGCCACGCCTCAGGGAAAAGATGTGGCCCTGTGATCCAGAAAGATGACAGCCTAAGAAACTCAGGGGACACTTCTACTCTGTCCTACAGGGCCCCTGTGAATAGGAATCCACTTAGCAGTAACCAATGTAGCTTAGAAATTCATGGTCATTTTTAAAATTTGTGGATCATCCAAATCCATGTACCTGCCTACTTACTGACAAAGGTATTGTTTTGGATAGCAATAACCTGTGTTAATTGACTGCTGTCCTCTGGCAGTGGGTTAGCAGGCCTTTTGTACTGTAGAGCTCATAATGGAAGGAATGGCATCATTTGAAATGCTCTTAAATTGGGTAGAAACACTTTAGTAACAGCTTTATTAAGGTATCATTTACATATCACACAGTTGACCCCCTTAAAATGTAAAAGTCTTTGGGTCTTTTGTGTAGTCAGAGTTGTGTAGCCATCACCCCCATCCAGTCGAGAGCAGTAGCATCCAGATAATGCTGCCCTGCACCCACTGGCAGTCACTTTTCATGAACCTTCCCTCCCCAGAGTCTAAGCAACCCACAGTAGATGTGTCTCCTACATAGTTTTTATACAATAAATGGAATTATGTAATATGGGGCCTTTTTGACTATCTTCGCTCATGTTTCGTAATGTTTTCAAGGTCCGGCCACGTCTTAGTAAGAATGCTGCCAAAATTTTGATTTTCAGTTAGGTTGTTTTCCTTAATTTCATTCTCCTGCTTTTCATTGTGAAATAAGCCCCAAGGTCTTCAACTGTAATTATGAAGATCTCAAAAAGTAAACTGAATTCATTTCGATAAGCCATAGAGCAGTTATCTGCTCCATCTAGTAACATTCCACTGTGGACGTCATATTACCATAGAAGAGTTTGTTGTGTTTTGTACTTTAAAATGTTTGCAGAAAATCATTACGCGCTGTTGCCAGTGGCAGTCCCAGCTGAACTAGTCGTAGCCCCATGGTTTCATATTGGTTTAGCTTAGTATCACTTGTATTGCTGGTGTTTTGTTACATCTAAAATGTTGAGGCCACTACTTTATATTTTCATTAGTGGCTCTGCACCAGGGCTTATCTGTCAGGGATAAAATTTCCAGTTCATTCATTGCTTATGTATTCTTAAACATCAACATGCATGACAGATGGAAGTTCTGTCTTTGGCTGCAGTGTTTATGTGGATTGTCAAGATGATTTATGCAAACTGTGTTAATCTTTGTTTTTAAACTTATGCTTCTTCCTCAGGACCCTCAGAAAAATAATTCGTGCAAAAGGTAGAGTATCCCTTTTTTGGACTTCCTTATTATGCTTTCCATCGTGCCAGACCAGAGAGCTCAGCGTGGGGCCAAGTTGAACCCACTCTGCTTTCGTAAGATGTTCAGCCTTGGTAGGCCCACGTAGTGTTCTGATCTGCCTAGCAGAGCCATTCTGAATTGGCATTGATTCAGTGACAGTGGGGCAAGCTCTCTCAGAAATATACACGTATTACATGCATAACTTAAAGAGTGTATTTTGATAGCAAAGGTTTTTTTTTGGCTAAAAGTCATTGTAAATTCAATAGTCCCTTGCCACGAGTGAAATTTGTTTTCACAGTTTCAGCCATTCTTAATCACTTCAAGGCTCATGCGTTCAGTGCTTTTAAAAATGTGCCGTGACATAAATTGAATCACAGTCAGCTGGAGGCCTGTGTGCCCGGACAAGTAATAGCTATTCCATGAAGCCAGTCATGTACCCAGTCCCTGCAGCACAGCCCAGCTGTGCACCTCCCACGTGAAGCTCAATCCATTTAATCCTCCCAAGCCCTCTTTAAGGTAGGTGCTCTTTTCTGTAGTACAGAAGAAAAACAGTATCTTTCAGTCAAGTTCCCGCATTGGGGCTTTCTCAGGGGTATATCTAAAGTTTGTCTATGGCGGTGGTGTTGGTGGTTAGTGCTGCAGAGTAGCCCCTGACTCAGAGCAATCGTGTGTACAGCAGAAGGAAACACTCCCCTGCCCTGCACCGTCTGCACAGTGGTGGCGCTCACACCCACCGTGGTCAATCAGGAAAACAGTACTATTCATTCCAAAAGGGAGAATTTGCTATTGCTCAAGTGTCTCTGGGTGTTACAACATCTTGAATGTTCAACCATCAGCCGAAATGTTGGCAGTTCAAGGACCCACAGAAATACTTCAGAAGCAAGGCCTGGCAAGTCTGCCTCTGGAAAACTCCACGGAGCCCAAGGGCACTGGCCAGTGTGACTTGTCAAGTCACAGCGACCAGGTGTCTGCTTGACGTGACTGTGAAGTCCTTGGTTTGTAAGGAATATCTTTATAGAGATTACACAGATCATCGACTATCTTTTTTCAGATTCTACTTCAAGTATTGTAGAGAATGAAAACTTTTGGGCTGAGCCCCAGTGGTGTAGTGGTTGTGCGTGGGACTGCGGCCCACTGGGATGGAGGTTCAAATCCAGCAGCAGCTCCACTGGAGCAAAGGCTGGGCCTCCTACTCCCACCACCAGAGGGCAGTGATGCCCCCCCCCAAAAAAAAAAGAAAAGAAAACTTTCTTTTTTTACCCCCCATAAAAATATTGCATCTTTTTTATCCAGATGATGAAATATACAAACTTAAAGGGCGCTAAGAAATTTACCTGCCTTACTATTAAGGACTTCTCAGCAAATTCCTCCAGAAAGCCTTTGGAAAGACAAACCATAAGTTTGATTAGTTTGTATTGTCTATAAAACTGGCCTATGAAGTGAGTAAGCAAGTGTTCCTGCTAATTGATGTCTGAAAAATAAAAAAAAGCAGGGTTGGAGAAAAAGGTTAAAAATACATCCACAGGTTTTTTTTTTTTTTTGGGGGGGGGGCATCACTACTCTCCGCCGGTGGGAGTAGGAGGCCCAGCCCCACTACTGGAATTGAACCTCTGTCCCAGTGGGCCGCAGTCCCGCGCACAACCACTGCGCCACCGGGGCTCAGCCCCACAGGTTATTTTATCAAAAATGCAAGCATATAACAAAAAGTTTTCATTTCATAGTCAATAGAGAAAAGCTGAGTAAAATACTGGGTATACTCCACACCTACCAGACTGGCAAAAAAAAACCCCAAAAAACGTTTTGAAAGTAATTGTAATTAGTTAAGAAAGTGCATTGGCAAGACTTATAAACTCTCTTAGCAGAGAGAACTGCTTGACATTCTTTAGTAAGTTTGACCAAGTGAGGAACTTGGGTTATTCCAAGGGATAACCCCACAGCATTGTATGCACATGTGCAAGAAACTTGTACAAGACACACTGGTGGCAGCATAATTGTGGATGTTAAAAAAACAGAACGACCCCAGTGCCCACTCATGTAGAAAATATTTAGAAATGAATATGGCAACATTTGTACAAATATGCTTGATACAAATAATGTATTGAATGTTATAAGAGCTGTAAGAGCCCCCAATAAAATCATTGGGGAAAAAAAGAAGAAAATGTTAACTGATGTCAGTGAACAAATATGTGTACAAATTGCCCCATGAGGGCCTAATGTGGTAGCATAAACTTAACCCTAAAAACCTAAATTATTATTTAAGCACATCAATAAATCACCCTGCCTTGCAATATCACTGTCCTTGTGCCAGGAAGTTAGTGCAGAGATCAAACCTCCTTCGAGGCACTATCGAAACTTTCCTTTTCAATCCTCAGTGGCAATGAAATACCTGCTCTGATGGGCTGTCTGAACAGTGGTGGCCGCCATTGTCCTGAAGAATGACCCTTCAGTGTTTCCTAAGGATCCTTCTTTTGAACTCTTCAGTTGTCAGTGTTTATTCTGTGTGCTTGATTTTTGCGATTCTCTTGGAGCTTTGAAGTCACGAGTCTTGCGCAGAGATGCCCACAAAGTCCTCATTCGCCGTGCTTTAGTATTACACGCCAACTCGCCTCTTGTAACAAGGTTCCCAGCTAGCATTTCTTAATTTGTCCAAGGCAGCCTTCTGCCATACTTAGGTGTACACAATGGTAGGCATGTTCGGCAGAGAATTAAAAAAAAAAAATTATTGTTGCACTTCAGCTCGTTTTATTGGTTTCAAAAGCTTCCAGTACCAAGACTGTATAATGCCTTACATAGAGGGATGACCAGGCCATTGGTTTATAGCACAGTTATACACTCTTGCCAGTCCTGTTACTAGGCTTTTTGAAAGAGGAACAATTATTTTAAGGAGACTGATTACTGTCTTGACAATCCTAAGGAAAGTCTCTGGCAGCACTTTTCCTGGCTGGTTGGTAGTTGCTGTACTTTAGCAGCGCTATCTATATGTCCTCTATGGGTATTTGTGCAGTCTATTGGTACCCAGACGAGAGGGTAGGAGCCTGGGCTTGGAATCTGGCCTCCCTTGCTAACCAGCTTTATGACTTGGAGTGCCAAGCTTCCATTTTTTAATAAGTTGAGAATAACAGTAACACCGATTTCATAGGGTTGTTGTGGAGATGAATTTTAGAAACAGGCAGATGAAACAGCACAATCAAATGACATCAAATGATATCATGCTTAAAGCTCTTATATTGTATTTTATAATTGCACTTGTTTGTCTTGTTTTTAAAATGTTACTAATATGATATGTGAGGGAGGGTCTAAGAAAATACTAAACCACTTATAACCTCATGACCCAGAAGTACTATATGTTTGTATAAGAACATGGAGAGGGTGTGTGTATATACTTTGTTGGGTTTTGGTATATCATGATTCATTCTGCTTTGAACCTTTTTGGATTTTTCTGTTTTTCTTGTTGCTGTTGAATATTGTTAATTCAATCCAAGTAATGTGGTTTCTCCCCCACCTCCAGTTGCTGGTCATTCTGGGTCCTCCCGGCCCTGGCCGCGATTCTCTTAGGCGTCCTGTACCGCTACTACACGTCGGAGAGCAGATCCTCCTGAGGAGGCCTTGGTGGAGCCTGGAAAGCACAGCACGTGGGCGTGAACCCAGAGACTGGCTTGGGGGGCTGCAGAATTGTCCGCCTCTTGACTCCTGCCAGTTGTGTACTTCCCTCTTGGCACCAAGGCAGCTGGCCGGAGAGCCACCTCGGACCTCGACCAGTGCCCGTCGTCTTCCAGAGCCTTATCCCCAGAGCACTGGCTCCCATTGCTGTGTTCTTCCCAACGGTTCCTTCACCCACAGCTTGCCACAAGCACCTATCCATTGGAAAACCCGTTTACGATTGTAATTAGCATCTTACGCTTATATTGCCTTTTGTAAGAATGCCTGCTTTCCAATATTTTAAATACATAACACACCGGCGCAGTCGGGCTGCACCTTCTGATTTTTCCAACTTAGTAAATACTAAGTTTCTAAAGGTTCGGATTTACTTCTCTTTGCTTGTCCTACTCAGCCAAGAGGTTTTCATTCATGAAGTGTGCATCTGCTGCTTAGGACACAGCTGCCATTAGTCTCGTGTTTTGCTTGTCAAAACCCATCCACAGGCTCTTGTAGGTGCCCTCTGAAACTCAGTGTTTTTTTTTAAGAGGGTACTGAGCAAAACTATGCATCCCGTTTCCTTATTAGGGGTGAGAGGAGAGAGCAGGAAGGAGGAGGGGACATGAATTGGGATGACAGAGTCTGGCAAATTCATAATAATCTTTTTTAAAAAAAAAATTGGAAATACTACTTTATGATCAGCGTTTAGGGAAAGCACCGGACTTCAGCCTTCACTTCAGCTTGGCGTCTGTTTTTAGCCATCTGTCCCCAACCCTCACCTATTTTATATTGGTACAATATAAATTTATAATTATGTCTATAGAGCTTTACCAGGGATCTTTGCTGGGTGGTTTTTTTATTTTCCTTTGCTTGTTTGTGGATAAGTATATTTCAGATCGCTGGTTTTACAAATGTGAAGCTCCACATGGCTCATGGAGCCAGTATCTGTAGTCAAATGACACTGGAAGCAGACACATGGGCTCCTCTGAGGCCTGGCTGTGGCTTTTGTCTGGGGGAACCCCCGGGATGGACATGGGGCTGGTCGTCCAGGGTCGGGTGCTTCACGGAGGAACAGGTTCTGAAGGAGAGTTGTGTTTCTGTTCTGTTAACCATTGCTTGGTTCAGAACTGTCTCTGGCTTCTCTCACTCGCCCTG
Organism: Nesogale talazaci; assembly: GCA_004026705.1. Taxonomy (NCBI): domain Eukaryota; kingdom Metazoa; phylum Chordata; class Mammalia; order Afrosoricida; family Tenrecidae; genus Nesogale; species Nesogale talazaci. The sequence continues at coordinate 10,427 of PVJH01022422.1, forward strand.
TGTCCCCAGTGGGGGCACCTGAGGGGACAGAACCCTGACTGTTTTCACCCCAGAGTCTCCCCAGTCTGCCACGAGGTCCTTTGTCCGATCCAGCAGGGAACAGCCAGCTGCCAGGAGGGACCGGCAGCTCACTGTCTCCTCCCCCTCCCAGCTTGCCAGACAGGACTTGACCAGACAGGAAACTGCCCAGCAAACCAGCGTCTGCTTATCCAAACTATTTCAGAAAAAGTTCAACCAAGGTCTTGTGTCCTGTGCTTCAGCAGTTGAACGAAGTCAGGATTCATCCAATAAATATTAAATCTCATGCTTGCACACTTGGCTGTAACGTCTTGGAGTCATTTTTGAGCAGTGGTTCTCCATCTAATGCCGCGCCCTTTAATACAGTTCCTTTTATTGTGGTGACCTCCCAACCACAAAATTATTTTTATTGCGGGCTGAGCCCCGGTGGCGTAGTGGTTGTGAACGGGACTGCGGCCCACTGGGACGGAAGTTCAATTCCAGCAGTGGGGCTGGGCCTCCTTCTCCCACCACCGGAGAGAGAGCAGTGATGCCCCCCCCCAAAAAAAAAATTCTTTTCGTTGCTGCTTCATCACTGTCATTTTGCTACTGTTATGAATCTGGCGACCCCTGTGCAAGGGGTTCAAACCCCAAAGGGGGTCGTGACCCACAGGTTGAGAACCACTGTTTTAGAGGCTTTCACATTTACTTTATAGGTAGAGGAACAGGTGGAGCCAAACATTTTATTATTAGAACACACTTTGTATTATAAGATTCCCCTTTAAGACAATGTCTTGCTTTAAAAAAAAACAAAACAAAAAAACCCAAACCATGGCTAGTATGTAAGGAAAGTAGTCAGCCTATGACTATGCCTGTTTGAAGACCAGGAAGGGTTATTTTTAAAAATTGCTTTTGGTCTGAGCCCCGGTGGCGTAGTGGTTGTGCGCGGGGACTGCGGCCCACTGGGACGGAGGTTCAATTCCGGCTCCCAGGAGCAAAGGCTGGGCCTCATCCTCCCACCACCTGAGGGCAGTGATGCCCCCCCCAAAACAACAACAACAAATTGTTATCATAATTTTTTAAGTTGTCAGATTACTCTATGAGGCCACGCTGGGGCAGGGGGAAAAAGAGAAAAGCAGTGAGGAGCTGGAAAAAAAGGAGCATTCCAGCTAAAATGAAGCCAGCAAGTAACAGGGCAACGTTGTCCAAGTGTTTGTTGTCAGTCTTCAAAATGGAATGAAAACCATCTGGCTTCTAAGAAAGGATTTAGAATGATAGTCGTAAGTTGGCTCATGTGTTGGCTGTGTAGGGTAAACACAAGGCAAACAGGTAATGTTCTTCTACGTCATACGTTCCTCTCCGAACTTGCTTGATGCACGGATGTCACTTTATGTTAAAACCACCCCCTCTGGCCTCTGTATACCATTACTCCGCTGTCTAGGTAAATTACCAGGTGAGAAGCAAAGCTTGTGGGAGAGTCTGCGGAGATTTTTCTCGACAATGAGGGAGCCCCCAAATCCATCTAAAAGGTCTTCTGTTTTGGAAGCAGACGGGGGTGTGCTGGAGGCCGGCTCTGCTTTGGTCGGTCGGAAAACGCCAGAGCCAGGGAAGCCCTTCCCAGTGGGCTGCCCGCTCCTCCCCCTGGGGAGCTGGATTGTTGGTTCCCCAGGAAGACTAGCTGCTAGCTGCGCCGCACTGGACTGCACAGGGAATTGAAGAGGAGCGGGCCCGGGGTGAGGGGACATTTGTGTCTCCAAAATCGAGAGTGGGCTTGCGCGCCAGGCCCTCGCCCCTGGCTCATCCGAGTCGGTTTTGGTTTTCAAATGACTTTTACATTTGAAAGTGGGGAGGACAAAGTTTGTATTGTGCTTCCTTCTCATGTGACTGCTGAATCCAAAACAGTCCATCGGCACCTCCCCTGCTGGCCCCGTGGAGTCCTTGGAGCGGTTGTCAGAAGTGTGAGTGCAGGGACTCAGCCTCATTGTTCCACATTCACTCACTTCCGCTGGGAGCAAGGAAAACAGCTCCCCTAGGCCAGGCCTGCTGCCAGGGACAGCGACGCAGGCCTGACTGCACAAGTGGTCCCCACTTGGTTAGTTTCCATTTGGGGGAATGACCAGGATGTCAGTGTTCTTTACTTCCTTACTCTAGAAGTAGGCTCCGCCACGACTCAGACTGAGACTGGTTTTGTCACTGTTGTTGTTAATCCATCTCATTTTGATGCCAGCTATCCCCAAAGTCATGAGAAGTTTAGTGACATTTGACTTCTCAGGTCTGAGAGGGCTCCGCTTGCAATAGGTGGGGGGGGGGGGGGGGGGTTGGCGATGTAGCTGGAAGAGAAATTTGTCACATGGCCTGTGTCTCCAACATCTTTCTCATAAGTGGTGGTAGCTGCTCTTTTTTACCCAGTGCACACCTCTAGCCTAGATCTATTATTTGGACGAAACATGATGATGATTTAGCTTCCTTTCTTTTATACTTCCCCCTTAACTGTGAACTCGTGATACTAACATTCTTTTTTGTGTGTGTATTCAATAATGGCATTTGTTTACCTATTTCATCTCGACATATTTTGAACAAAGGTCTTTGTCTCTTGCTGGTGGAATGCACACACAGTGAATGCTTGTTGGGACCGGACACAATAAAGACTCTGTTTCCCTTTTCTTGCCCTGACTAAAGTTACTTAAAAACACTCTTTTTTTTTTTCTTTTTTGTTTTGTAAGTAGAAATGTTGGCTCTGTACGCCTCAGGTGCTCGAGGAGAAAAGATTTTGAGAAGCCTGAAAGTCCACCTGTTTCCAGCCCGATGCTGTGTTTAGTGTCACTGGCGGGGTAGGGTGGGCTGTGGGTCCCTGATTTGCTCTGTGATGGGTTGTGAGATGTGGAAATCCAGGCCTCGCTGTCTATGTGCTCATGAAGCCGGGAAACGGTGCCGATGGGTTTCCGTTTTGACGGAAACTATCTGATAAGCCAATCCAAGATCATGGTGTTTGTCATCCACAGTGCCAGTCTTCACGTGGCAGCTTTTCTTGCCAGTAACTAAACTGTTGGAGTTCTAGTGACTGTATTAATAGAAGGAAGAAATGAAATCACTTTAATTTCATTTACTTGGAAAACATCCTGGCAGCCTTGTAACAGCATCAATTGGTCCTTGGGCTTGTTCATTTCCTATCCTACGAATTGAAGATTGTTGACAAGGCCATTCTGGTTTACCGGCCTCTGAACCCTAGATCTCCCCGGTGACACAGCAACTCTCGCTGATGCTGAGCATGTGGTTGGTACTTCAGAAATCCTGGTTGATTCATGAACAAAACGACAACCCTGAGATATGGGAGATTGTGGTTCCACTTATGTAAATTTAAGAAATAATTACCCAATCTATTAAATTGCTGGTAATTGAGGGGATAAGCCTCATTTTAATTAGCCAACTAGTTAACTCTACTTTGGATCTCTCCAGCTCAGTTTAATTGCACATATTACACATTGAAAACTTCACTATTTTATGAAGCATTAAAGAGAGGCTAGAGTTCGTTTTCAGATGAAACCTGAGCACGAAGTTAATACATCTGAGATGATAGACGTGACACCTGTCGTATCATACAGTGTCTGTGGTATAGGCATTGCCCAGGTTGCCAACGAGGTCTGGTCCTAAGTGTCCAAATGTGATTTATGGGCAAGAACAGGGACACGTGGTTCTTTAATGCAAGAGAAGGCCCACTGCATTGGCCTCTTCAGTGAGGTACAAAGGTGGATGTGCAGCATGTGATTATTGCGATAAAGAATGTGAGTTGGCATTGTGAGAGGAGTTACTATGATTCAAAGTCCAGTCAAAATTACTTAGTGTAAAAGGGTAAGCTTGGGGTTAGAAGTTGCACCTTTGGGCTGAGTCCCTGTGGCGTAGTGGTTGTGCGCGGGACTGCGGCCCACTGGGAGGGAGGTTCGATTCCAGCTCCATGGAGCAAAGGCTGGGCCTCCTACTCCCACTACCTGAGGGCAGTGATGCCCCCCAAAACAAACAAACAAACAAACAAAGCTGCACCTTTGTAATCCAGGGACTCTTTGTAGCTTGCATTCCTCTAACTACGTACACACACACACACACACACACACACACTGGCCCCCTTAACAATATTTTTACAAGATAGATAGGGATACTTCAGAAAGCCACATAGCTTATCTGAGGTCACACAATTGCTAAAAGGGGAACTCGGGTTTAAACTAAATTTCACCTCTCAAATTCTCCTAAGCTCTAACCTGCTGCCATTGAGTTCCTTCTCAGCCGCAGGCACCCTGTGGAGCAGAGTAGAATGATTCCTTTAGTTTCCGAGGCCGGACATCTGTACGGGATCAGAAAACTTCATCCTTCCCCTATGGCCCAGCTGGCGAATTTGAACTCCTGACATCAAGCTCTGCAGCCCAGCGTGGAACCCACAGAGCCACCGGAGCTCCACACAGAAGCTGTCACGCAAAAGACCCCTTGCCATTGAATGGGTTTTGATGCTTAGAGGCCCTGTGGGACCATGCGGACCTGCCCCTGGGGGTTTCCGAGACTAACTCTTTTTGGGTGGAGAAAACCTCCTCTTTCGCCCCAGGGTGATTTTCACCTGCTGAACTTGCGGTTAGCCGCCCAGAGCGTAACCAGGGCTCCCTAAGGCTGTAGCTACACCCAAATAAGTCATATGCTGTTATACTTACTACTCACTTTAAAATATAATGAGTCGTTTCCGGGATTGGTCAAATCTAATCATTGATAATGTAATCATTTTCTTCAGGAGTAGAGATACCAAAAAAACGGCTGTGGTTTTAGAGGTCCCTGAAAAGCCTAAACTGTTGAATCGCACTGCACAACTTTAAAATGACCCCCCCACACCTCTCAAAGCACTGTTCTGTGAAGCCAGATAGAATTTCACTTGAACTACGTTGTCAGCCCCGTTGGGGGCCTCGGAAACAACTGTTGATTGGAAGACTGCCCCCGAGAAAAGGTGGCTGGTGTACGTTGTTTAGCAGTGGAATACTTGCCGTTGGTGGGGGAGAGGCAGGTGTGGTTCTTGGTCGAGGTGCTTAATGGTGGGTGTTCTCCTCTGAACTGTCGGAAGAGGCTCTGGAGTTGTTGCGGCTTTGCCAGTTTAGGTTTCCCCTGGGCTCCCACGCTAAGATACACCAGGAAGAAAGGCCTGGCGATCCCCCCCCTTCGAGAATGTAGCCCATGGAAACACTGGATTCTGAGCATCACGAGGCTGGTGCCGGACCAGGCTCTTTGGCGGTTCACTGAGCATCAGGCTGCGGGAGTTGGGGGCCGACCGAACAGCAGCTTCGGGGCAACAGCCCAAAGACCTCATGGGCAATGGACCCGACGATGGATGAAGTCCTTCGGCACAACTCTGGCATTTTTGCATAACGTCACTCAGGCCTACCCTTAATCTAGGATCATGCATAAAATTTTCTCTGAAGAAGCCCACTCCATAAATACCTCGTCTTTGTTGATCCATCTTACTTGATTTTTAAAATGCCTTGTTTTGAATGATGCCATGCCTCGAACTCCCGAACTGATGGTGTACAAATCGGGTAGAAACCTGGGAGCCATGGACGTGGCAGACTTCACGCTTGTCGCAGCAGATTTGAAAACCCAGCCAGGTTGCGGCATGGCGAGGTTGTGAAGAGATGATCCCGGCGCACTGCAGAGAGAGCACAGAGTAGCGTACAAATGTTTGCTGTAAGTCAAACAAGTAACAGTCTCCCAGCCTTGTCCTCTTGTCTGTGCTCCTGGTCTTCTTGTGACCACCAGGACACTGGTGTTAACTTCCTAGCTCACGGACTGAGAAGAAGAAAAATGAACAAGATTACAAATAAAACCAGATGCTTGTATTGCCTTGTTCTTTAAAAAAAACAAACAAAAAACTTGTTTCTCTTTCAGGATCTTTTTTTTTTTTTCCCATGTCCCCACCTATACTTTTCAGGAACCTTCCCATACAGAACAACAGGATGGTGATCATAATAAAAGCGCATCTTTTCACAAATCTTCCACTCTGATTTAACGATCCACGAAATCTGCTTAGGAACAAAACAGAGATTGCGGTTGGGAGAGGCTAGCCCACGAGTAGGAGGGAGAATTGAGTTTGCCAAGGCTCCCAGTGGGACTTCCTTTTTCTTTTCTGGGTCCCGCTTTCTCATTTTGACCTTTTCCCTATCTCGCATCTTAACCTCTGTCTTAGACACCCATCACCCAACTACTATAAATAAGGTTACACTTCAGTCCTGCTTCTCTTGAAGTATTGTCCTACAGAAATGTACCAGTCTGTCCTCAACAACATTTGGAAGAAATAAAGCTGATTTGTGTATAATCGGAACCATTCCCGGGACATCTATAAACTGAAAAACACATGCTTGTGAAACTTTGAAATGTTGGTAGTCTGGTTGATTAATACCATTCGTCATTTTTTTTTCCCAAGCCATTATAGCTCGGTATAAAATAAGTTTCAAATACTTTCAAGCGTAAGACATAATTAGGCATAAAGGGAGAGACACATATTTGGGCCCAATATTGCTAAGAATATATGAAATAGCCATGAGAGAATGATCTCACTTTTCCCCCCGTAGCATTGTGATAAATAGATGCCTATCAAAATAGTTCTTGTTGCAAAACTTTATACACGTACAATTCCATGACCATGTTTTTCATCATGTGCAATTACCGCTATCCATTTCCAAAGTTTCCATCGCCCGTAAATTCTGTGCTCCTTAAGAATTAGCTGCTGCCTTCTTCCTGTTACCCCTAATAGTCACTAAAATTCCTTTCCCTAGTGTAGGCATTTCATCTAAATGGAACCATACATCCTTTTGTGATGGGCGTGTTTCACGTAAGGGAGCCTAGTGGTGCAGTGGGTTAAGTGTTAGGCTGCTAACTATAAGAGGAGCAGTGTAAGCCCACCACGTTGCCCCTTGGGAGAAAAGATGAGGTGGTTCGTCTCCATAAAGATGTTACATCCTTGGAAACCCCAGGTAGCCAGTTCTACTCCAAAAGAGTCATTATGTTGGAACTGCCTTGATGGTGCTGGGTTTGATGTTTGCCTTTTGGTTTCGCATCTTATCAAGGTTCATCCCTGTCATAGCATGTGTGAAGACTTTACTTCGCTTTAGAGTGGGGTGATAATTCACCTGTTGGTGTTCCTGTCGGTGGTTTCCACATTTTGGGCAAAGATAAGCAATGCTCCAGTGAATATTGTACTCGTGTCTAACCCTGTGTTCAGTTATTTCACCTAGGAGTGAAACTCTTGCATCAGAATGTAATTTCTAGCGTTAAACTTTTTGACGAACCACAAAACTGTCTTCAGTAGCAGCGGCACCGTTTTACAGTCCCACCAGCAATGGATGAAGGATACGCATTTTCCACATTCTCTCAACACTTGTCTTTCTCTTTTCTGACCATAGCCTTTCTAGTGGGAATGAAATGGTCACTCACTGCTGAGCCCCGGTGGCATAGTGGTTGTGTGCGGGACTGCAGCCCACCTGGTTGACGGTTCAAATTCAGCAGCAGCTCTCCAGGAGCATGGCTGGGCTTCCTACTCCCACCAGGGCAGTGATGCAGGGGAAACAAACAAACCAGAAATGGTAACTCACTGAGTGGTTTTCTGTTTTGTTTTGCATCAGTCCCTAATGAGGTTGAGTATCTTTACATGTGCTTTTGGGCCATCTTTATATCTTTTGGTGAAGTGTCTGTTCAAGTCCTTTGCCCTTTTGGGGGTGGTTTCTTGTTCTACGTACTCGTACATTGTGAAAGTTAGACCCAGGGCTGAGCCCCAGTGGCGTAGTGGTTGTGTGCGGGCGGGACTGTGGCCCACTGGGTTGGCGGTTCAAATCCAGCAGCAGCTCTCCAGGAACAAGGCTGGGCCTCCCACTCCCACCAGAGGGCAGTGATGCCCCCCCCAAAAGAAAGTTAGACCCTTAGTGGATATATGGTTTCCTCATTTATCCCAGTGTTTTCCCTGATACCCAACGCTTTTAGTTTAGATGAAGTCCAGTTAGTCTACTGTGTCTTCCGTTGCTAGGTAAGACCTAGAAATAGAACTCCTGATGTGTGTTTGTTGTTTGTTTTCAGAGTAAATTTAAAAACTCACTGGCATTGAGTCATTCCAACTCATACTGACCACATATAGGACAATGTGGAGCTGCCCTTGTAGGCTTCTGATGCTTTCGCTCTGTGCGAGAGCACAAAGCCTCATCTTTCTCCTTCAGAATGACTGGTGGTTTGGAACTGCTAACCTTGGGGTTAGCAGCCCTTCTATCAAGCCACTGTGTCACCAGGGAACCTGTGTACTTCACAGTACACTAATGAAGCATTGTGGAATATCTCTAGCTACCCGTGTTTTAAGATTAAGCTCTGTCTCTGCACATTTTAGGTGTTTTTTGTCGTAAGCTATTTTAAGTTGACTTCCTGGGTCACACACACATCCAGACTAGTGATCTTCTCAATTTATGTGACCTTATAATGTCTGCCTTGGTAACATAGTTCGGAGTACTTTGTCTCCCCAAGTAAGCTACCGTAGTACCGAAGCTAAACTAAACTAAAATCAATACTTAGTCTTACCTAATACCTAGACATCTTTGAAAAGAAGAGCTGTTCCTGACATGAAAGCAGCTGTGCACTCAAGAGACACATTTATTATTGTCATAGAGTAAGATGCCCAAACTTCTGCGCTAGTTTAGAAAAAGAGGGAAATTACTTGTTAGGATGCCATTGCATCTGATGGCAGGCGAGAGGATTCTACTCCCGAATCACCCGTGCCACGGCATCTGATGAAACCCAGAGGTAGGACACATAGCCGGGTCTCCTGATGGAGAGGACCAAGAGCTAGAACCTGCAGGTACCGAGGTTGCTGCTTTAGGATTGCAGTTACCTTAGTTTTCAGTTAAATATCCTAGACGCGAGAAGTGAGGGGCCAGATGTAGTCTGTGAGTGTCCGCTCCTGGTCCCAGCACCGGGACATGGACATAGTGCACAGAGCGCACAGTCAGTGTGTAGGCGCGTGCTTAACCCTTCATGACGTCGAGAGCGACGAAGGACTAAGGGAAGTCCTGTGAGATTACTTTCTTTTTCAATGTGGTTTAATCCTGCTGTGCCTGAACACAAATAAATTTGCTAAAGAACTCTCTAAGACTCCCAGGGAGAATTTTGTGCTAATTCCCAACTGTGCTCAGATACGTCAAGCCCAAAGCCCTCCACTCCAGCTTACTCACAAGTCACTTCGGTTTTTTCTGTACATAGATGAAGCTGCCAGTATTTACTGGTTTTTACAGAAATACTTTTAATGGACTTCATTTCTTTCACAACAGTTTTAGATTTACAGAAGAATTATGCAGAAGCACAGAGAGTTCCCACAAAGCCCCTACTCGGTGTCTCCTGTCCTTAGCATCTTACATGAGTGCTGTTCATTCATTATGAACTAGTGGACCAGAATTGATGCATAATTGTACTTAAAGCTAGTGCTTTATTTAAGGTGACCCTCCGGATGTAGATTTGGGTTTGGACCCTATATTCAGTTTAGATGCCCTTGGTTCTTACCTGAGATCTATTTTCCTGTCCTGTGACCCCATGCCAGGTACCGCGTTCAATGTCGTTGTCATGTCTTCTTAGGCTCCTCTCGACGGGCCCTTTTGAGGGCTGCTGGTTTGTATTTTGGAACTTCCAATGCCCTCCTCCTGGTTAGACTGAGGTGGAGTGTTTTGGAGAGGGAGCTCATGGAGGAAAAATGAAATGCTTCATCTCAAATGTGCACTATCAGCATGCTTATGACAGTTGATGCTGACCTTGGTGACCTAGCTGCGATGTATTCTTTTTTTTTTTCCTGAGGTGTATTCTTTGTCAGGTTTTTCCACAGTAGAATTACTCTCTGGGTGGAACTTCCCATACTGTTCTCTTTGGAAAGAGGTCCCCACAAATAGCCTCACTTACACTGAGTGCTTCGGTGCTAACAGTTTGGCAGTTCAAACCCACCCTAAAAATGTACAGCGGTGTGGACACAGCTTCCCCAAGGAGTGTGTTGGGAAAAGTGCGCAAGGTAAGGGAAACCAGGCAATTCGCGAAAATGGACACGAGGCCAAGAGAATATTTTAGTAGGAAATGTTACTACAGGTATATGTTAGAGGGAGCGATGCAGGAAGAACTTTAATAATATTATAGTAAAGAGAGATACAAGACAGACTCTGAAAATTCTAAAACGGAGGAGTGCATCCCAGTGAGAAGTAGAAATATTAGCCAAAAGAAGATTCCAGGGACTGAGCCCCGGTGGCGTAGTGGTTGAGTGCGGGACTGCAGCCCATAGGGCTGGCGGTTCAAATCCAGCAGCAGCTCTCCAGGAGCAAGGCTGGGCCTCCCATTGCTACCAGAGGGCAGTGATGTGCCCCCCAACCCCCCAAAAAAAAGAAGATTCCAGGGCTGAGCCCCGGTGGTGTAGTGGTTGTGCACAGGACTGCGGCCCACTGGGACGGAGGTTCAATTCCAGCAGTGGGGCTGGGCCTCCTACTCCCACCGCCGGAGAGCAGTGATGCCCCCCCCCCCCAAAAAAAGAGATTTTTAAAAATCCAATAAGTTGATATCCTACTAGTACGTGCATGAGATACTTAAATAAAGAATAAAGTAAGTAAGTAATAAAAGCATGTATAGCCTTGGGAACCATATGGGTACTTCTACTCTGTCCTTTGGGATTGCTAGGGATCAATCATCTTGCGAGCAGTGGGTTGGGTTGTGGACAGAGTAGCTACATGAATTATTTGTAATTATTCTGCCTGGGATATTCACTTCATAACATGCTATTCTTGATTGATGCTTATATTGATTTTTGACCTCTAAAAAGACAGCAGTAAGGAGTTTTGTTTTTCAAATCTCATTTGTCACGGCTCTTTTCCATAAGCCATGGAATAACGAGGGTAAGAAAAAAGAAAAAAAAAACCTATCAATCTGCAAAGACGAGATACATGAGAGAGCAGACCTTCAGGAAATTTTTGGAAAATGAAGTCTCGGAAGGAGACGGAGAAGGAATTGAAAGACCAATGGGAGGAAAGCCAACAAGAATGAAATCAACGGAGTGTTCAGAACTGTAGAAAGCTCAGGAAGCCTCCGTTACCTCTGAGGGTAGAGGTTGCATGGCTGGGGCCACTGAGTCAATTCTGACTCTTGGTGACCCATGGAAATCCTCCGGGGTATGTTTTTTTTTTTTTTAAAAAAACCAACCACCAACCTGGCCACAAATCAATTAAAATTGAATTTCTGTTTCAGGTGAACCTAATACATAATGAAGGGTGGTGAAGCACTGCCCTAAAAGCGTCCAAATAGATTAACAAACAAGTCCTTGCCAAAGAATCAGGAAACGAAGATTCTAAGAGTTCTCAGCAGTCCCATTAGAAGCCAGTAGACAGTGGAGCCATCTTCGGAAGGAGATGTCTCCTAACCCAAACATTTACTTATTTTTTTTGGGGGGGGGGACATCATTGCCCTCTGGTGGTGGGATTAGGAGGCCCAGCCTTGCTGCTGGATTTGACTCTCCAACCCAGTGGGCCGCAGTCCCGCACACAATCACTACGCCACCGGGGCTCAACCCCTAAACATTTACTTTTATGCAGTCAAACTTTAGATCAAATAAAGTCATTTTCTTTCTTTTTTGTGGGGGGGGGCGGGCGGTGCTCCTCACTGCCCTCTGGTGGGAGTAGATGGCCCAGCATTGCTCCTGGAGAGCTGCTGCTGGATTTGAACCGGCCACAGTCCCACACACAACCACTATGCCACCGGGGCTCAGCCCCCCAAATAAAGTCATTTTCATGCATGCAAAGTATGAAGGCACTTCCTCCTATTTATCATTTCTCCATAAGTTTGCTTATGGAAGTATACCCAAGGATATACTTCATAAAAAAAAAAGAAGGCATTAAAGAAACGGCATAAGCAGGACCTGCGATGTAGATAGGCTCAGGAGAGAGGAGAGGTGACACATTCCTCAGATAATGGTCAAGTGACATCCTAGCAGGACAGATGATCGCGTATAGTCACGCCAGATGGACATAGGGAAGAGAGGGCTCCAGGAGCAGAAAAGGGCAGATTTTTCTGGTGGGTTTCTACGATATTGAGATTTATAGGATGAGTTAGAAAACTAAGTAAATGTAAAAAAAAACCCCAACAAATCCAACTGATGTATTCCATGAAAGTAGATGTACAAGAAAGGAAACGTGGTCACAGAAAGGCATTTAGAGTCCTTATAAAGTAAAAACTTTACAGAAGCTCTATTCGGAGAAGAGACAAGAGTGTCAGAAAGCAATAGGTTTTCGTGTCAAGTAGAAGAGTCAGAAATGGTTCTGCAAACATGTTTTGTAGCCACAAGAAGGCGAATACCAGAAGAAACAGCTCAGAGTGGAAAGCATTTTTCCGTCAATTAAGAATTGGGAAGGAGGGAGAATTATTTTTGGAGGCAGTCAAGCGTTGGTCCTTAGATACACTCGTCCTAGACAGATTTCTGTTCTGATTTCAAGATAGGAATCTGACAAGAGGACACTAGCATGCTATCTGTTATCATTGATAAAAATGAATTTGGAGGCTGAGCCCTGGTGGTGTAGTGGTTGTGCGCGGGACTGCGGCCCACTGGGATGGAGGTTCGAGTCCAACTCCACGGAGCAAAGGCTGGGCCTCCTTCTCCCACCACCTGAGGGTAGTGATGCCCCCCCCCCCAAAAAAAAAATGAAGTTGGAGGGCATGGCTCAGTCTGAGGACAAGTGAGCTCCCTCCCCCTCCCCACTGAAGAAGGCAGATTTACCCTAAGCACAGGAGGAGCAGCCATGGGTTCCCTGGTGTGGAATCCTGTCCCTGCTCAATTTCCAGCACCAAGGAATAGCAACAAGGAGAGAAGGAATGAACTGAGCAAAGCTAGTTCCTTCTAAAACCAGTCAAATAACTCACTTATCCCATGGAGGATAAATAAATAAATAGAGGAGGCAAGGGGCCGTAGCCCACCCAAGAAGCCCAGAGTAGAAAAGAAATGGTCTCTCCTAACAGGAGAATTTTTTTTTCATGAATCATTTTATTGGGGGCACTTATAAACAATCCGTACATGAAGGAAGAAGTGTTTTTTTTTTTGGGGGGGGGGCAGCATCACTGTCCTCTGGTGGTCGTGGGAGAAGGAAGAAGTTTTGAATGAGCGCATTTTAATTTGCTGATACTGACACAGTGCTTCCTAAATACTTTACCCGTCCCTGCCCCCAGACAGCCTGGGTGCCGATTCTGACTCCACTACTCACTTGCTTTTTAACATCAGGCAGATTGCATAATATTTCTCTATAAAAGGCGAACGCTAAAGCACTTGCCTCGCAGCACGATCGGTAGGCGCAAATGATTTGGAATATGTGACGATGCCTTGGGGGATCGAGCCACTATCCAGAAAGAGCCAGGTGTGGACTAGCTCTCGGTGCTAAATCTCCTCCATCCGGGAGACACCCGAAACGGCACAGAAGTGGTTGAGGAGCAGCGGCAGAACCAAGAAGGCCAGACAGAGGGTGGGCTCCCTGGCCCACTAGGTGAGAAAGCTGAGTGTCTCTGAGCAGGAGGCTTAGTGGGAGCACAGTGGGTTACCTCCAGGTACTTACTGGGGGGTAGGGGCTGACTACACTTGCTGACTCACGGAGCTAGAGAGAATCGAACCCAGAGGGTTTAGCTCAAGCTTACTGTGGAGTGGGCACTTAACTAGCTGCGCTACTCCTACCCAAGCAGGGCAGTGGCCAAGGAGCCATGGTGCTGAGGGACCAAGAGCTAAATGAGCCTTAGCGCATTTGCCTAAGCAGGCAGTAAAGCCAAGGACCTAGGCGTACCTGTGAGCACAGCTGCGAGAAGACCGTCCCCAAGCATTCTAGACCCTGACTCGTCACGTGTTAACTTCCCTAATATACCAATTTAGGCATAATATATCCATTTAGCACCTTTGCATTCAATCCTGTGTGTCCATTACTTTAGAATAGTCAAACCCACAGTGTACGATGTGAAAGAGTAATAACAGTTTGTAAATGATTAAGGGTTCATGGGGGAAAGGGAGGGGGAAGGGAAATATGGGGAGCTGGTACTGGGGGCCTCACTGGAGGGAGGATGTTTTGAGAGTGACGATGGCAACAAGTGTGCAAATGAGATATGCATACAATTGACGTATGTATGGATCGTAAGGGGAAGTGTATGAGTTCCCAATACAATGATTCATTAAAAAAAAAAAGGGAGGGCTGAGGCCCGGTGGCGTAGTGGTTGTGCGCGGGACTGCGGCCCACTGGGATGGACGTTCAATCCCAGCTCCACAGGAGCAAAGGCTGGACCTCCTACTCCCACCACCAGAGGGCAGTGATGCCTAAAAAATAAATAAATACAATAAAATAAATAGTCAAACCCACAAAACCTGTGTTTCACAGGTAAGGTGAGGACTTGTCAGAGAGAGAAAAGTATTTCCCACTAAAGTGAGCAATAGTAAAATGGCTCGACCATGTCAAAGGGAAAAAACTGAAAGAGGCCCAGAAAAGCAGGACAGAAAAAGGACAGCCAAACAAGACACATCCCATCAGGTCCCTGGTCTCATGCACTTCACTACGTAGACACGGGGATATACTTAGCACCCAGCCAGCTGGAGCAGGTGGTTTCTGTTAGTCTGCTCATTTTAGTGGACGCATGTATTGAACCCACGTCTGTGACTGTATTGTGTCCTCCTCTCTCTCGTCAGTGTGGTTCCAGGGGTCAGAGTACCTCAACACCCACCTCCCCCCTCCCCTCTCCCACTCCTCATCATTTGGTCACGAGTTCCGATTCCAGGGGGTTGGTCTGGGTGCCAGGACCACTGCATGGAGTCTGAGCTCAGGGGGAAGAGGAACCACACGGGCGTACCTCAGCAAAACATTCCACAGGCACGAGGAGAGGGACAGCTCACATATTTGCCAGTTGGGCCTCACCGAAACATACGGAGACCCCAAGGTCAGCCCACATCTCCCTCTTCCCATGAACCTTCAAAGCACCCCCATCAACCCCAAGGGAATCCTTCCTTCTCAGGATCAGCGTCACTTCCTGGCCCTTGCCTGGTTCGTGTGCTAGTCTCCACTAGACTGGAGTCTCCTGGAGGGCAGGGGCCGTGCAGTATACTTACTTTGTGCGCCTCCATTCTACCCCGCCCCCGCCCCCTCCCCCCACCAAAACCCTGTGTAGAAATAGTTTTGATCAGTTGGTGGGGTAGTTCTTGCAAAACAGGAGAGAGGCATGTGCCCTCTGCTGGACTGGTAGCAAAGAGCATTCCTCTTACACTCTCCAGAAACCTTGGTCTATTGTATTTTATTTATTTCTTTTTGGCCTGACCTTTTAAAAACAAATCAATGAGTTATTTTCATAGCATTTTGGAATCTGATTATAAGAACGTCAACTATTTTGGATCTTGATATAATGAAATATTTTATTATTTAAAAAAAATCTAGCTTGAAAACAAACTTATTCCAAAAGGCAAAGAGGAGCTAGTACTACATGATAGATAAAAGATAGGGCTGGGCCCCGGTGGCGTAAGTGGTTGACTGCGGGACTGTGGCCTGCGGGCTTGGCGGTTCAAATCCAGCGGCGGCTCAGGAGCAGCACTAGGTAGCGCCCACGACCACCAGAGGCAGTGATGCCCCCCCTCCCCCCCCAAAAAAAACCAAAAAGCAAACAAAGAATGAACATTCAGATATCCCAGGGATATTGAATGACCGTTGGATATCATAAAGTAACCAAAATGAGGGATGAGCCCCGGTGGCGTAGTGGTTGTGCGCGGGACTGCGGCCCACTGGGACGGAGGTTCAATTCCAGCAGTGGGGCTGGGCCTCCTACTCCCACCACCGGAGAGCAGTGATGCCAAAAAAAAAGGAAAAAAAAGGACTTTCTGAAATTTGAGGTTTTGACCCGTTGGGATTACATCTATTACTGATGTACCTTGTCATGCTAGAACCGTACATTTTAGATACTATACTCCTTTCTAATATTTGTGCTGATGCAGCCTTATACACGTGGTAGCAATGAAAATAGTAGAGGCATGTATGAGGGAAAGATTTCCCCAGGAATCTTTTCTATAAAGGGGTTTTTGAAGATTTACTCATGGCATTTGTTACTCTCTATCTTAGAATTGCCTTTGTATCCATTCTTCTTGTCAGTGCTGAGAATAATGTCAATTGTGTATCCACCGCGTATGATTTTTTAAAGGCTATTTTAAATAGAATGTAAGCTTATCAAATACCATTATTGTATATGTGAAGAATAGTATTATTGTTACCGTGATTGCCTTTCACTGGTGAGGGTAGCGCTCCCACCCAGATTTTCCTGGATGATAGATTCCCCCAACAGATAGTCGGTGCTCTGATAGTGTGTGGCTAGTTGATAAAGAGAGTCACCCTGTGCCTGTTTCCGTCTCAGCTCTGGTGATCAATCACTGCCATCCCGCCATTTCTGACTCACAGGGCCCCTACAGGACAGGGGAGAACTGCCCCTGTGAATTTATGAGACTGTAACTCTATGGGAGAAGAAAATCTTGTCTTCCTCAGAGGAGTTAGTGGTTTCAAACTGCTGACCCTGCTGTTCACAGCCCAGGTCATAGCACTGTGCCACTAGGGCTCCCTCAGCTGTTTTAAGGGGATACATGCACGTTCAAATCTACGGGGGGTGGGGGGGCGTGTTGGGACTTGGGGGGAGGCGCTATGAGAGAGCTAGCCCTGATGGATGGTACAGTGTTAAAGCACCTAGCTACAGTTTGAACCCACCAGGGGATGCTGTCTGCTCCTGTAAACGATTTACAACCTTGGGAACCATGCGGCAGGTGTACGTATCCTGTAGGGCTGTGAGGTATCACACCCGACTGCCAGTTTGCCTCCGACTTATGTCAACTTGCATGCATAAAACAGTGCCCACAGGGTTTTCAGGTTTTTTTTTTTTTGGGGGGGGAGGGGGTGCATCACTGCTCTTCAGTGGTGGGAGTAGGAGGCCCAGCCCCACTGCTGGAATTGAACCTCCGTCCCAGTGGGCCGCAGTCCCGCGCACAACCACTACGCCACCGGGGCTCAGCCCTTCAGTCATTTTTAAACGTAGATTGCCAGCTTTTCTTCTGAGGCACCTGCGAAAGGACTCAAAGCCCAAGCCTTTCAGTTAACAGCCAAGTGCATTAACTACGTGTACCATCTAGGGAATGCATCTACATTCTGGCTAGACTTCTTCCGAGACAGATTTGTTTGTTCTTTTGGCATTCCCTGGTGCTTTCAATATTCTTTGCCAACACCGTCCATTCCATTCAAGTGCATACATTTTTCCGTAATCTTCCTTATTCAGTGTCCACCCTTCACATGCATATGAGGCCATTGAAAATACCAGGACTGGTGTCAGGTGTACCTTAGTCTTCAAAGTAGCATCCTGCTTTTCAAAACTTGAGAAAGGTCTTGTTAAGCAGATCTCCTCACTACCATGTGTCATAGGATTCCTTGCTTCAAGCTTCCACAAGCGTTGATTGTACAGCCAAGTGAGGTGAAACCCTAGACAGCTTATTTTTTCTCTGTTTATTACATTGGTGAAGATTGCCATCCTTGATCTTCATCAGCAAGGGCTTCAAGTCCCTACTTTCAGCAAGCAAAGTTGAATATTGACGCTTGTTAATAAACCTTCCTCCGTTCTTAATGCTGCATCCTCTTTCATATACTCCAGCTTCTCTGATTATTTGCTGGGCATACAGATTAAGTAGGGAAGGTGACAGAATACAGCCCTGAGGCATGCCTTTCTTTGTTGTTTTTTTTTGGGGGGGGGGCATCACTGCACTCTGGTGGGAGTAAGAGGCCCAGCCTTACTCCTGGAGAGCTGCTGTTGGATTTCAACTGCCAACCCAGTGAGCCACAGTCCCACACACAACCACTACGCCACCAGGGCTCAGCCCGCCTTTCTTTGTTTTCAACCACGTAGTATTCCCTGGTTCTGTTCATACCGTTTCCTCCTGATGCATGGACAGCTTCTGCGTGAGCACAATGAAATGTCCTGGAATTCCCATGCTTCTCAAGACTGTCCATAGTTTGTTATGACCCACACAGTCAAATGCCTTGTCACAATCAATGAAACATGACATTCTTTGCTTTAAGCCAAGATCCACAGGTAGCAGGCATCAGAAGGCCCAAGACAAACAACCATTTTGATGGGAATGAGGGGGGTCAGAACAGAGATCCAGTTGGACATCCCCTCACAGAAGAGTCATAAGGAAAGGAAGAGCCAGCCAGTACGCAGTGTAGCACTGACAAAACACACAACATTCCTTTAGTTCTTGAATGTTCACCCCCACCCCGCCCCCAGTATCATGACCCCAGTTCTAGGTTGCAAATCTGGCCACACCAGAGCGTGTACATGGGTACAGATAAGAGCTCTTGACGCACAGAATCCAGGACAGATAAACCTCTCAGGACCAATACTAAGAGTAGTGATATCATGAGGGTAGGAGAAAGGTGGAGGGAGCCGGGGATGGGGGCAGGAGAGAATGAGTGAACTGATTGCAATTACAATAGAAGGAGGTCCTTTAGAAGAAAGGACATGGCTGAGCCCCGGTGGTGTAGTGGTTGTGTGTGGGACTGCGGCCCACAGGGTTGACAGTTCAAATCCAGCAGCAGCTCTCCAGGAGCAAGGCTGGACTTCCAACTCCCACCAGGGCAGTGATACCACCCAAAAAAAAAAAAAGAAGAAGAAGAAGAAGAAAGGACACATAATCACACACACACATACACACAAAGCCAAGATCCATCCAATGTCAGCAATGATGTCCTTTGTTTTACATCCTTTCTGAATCCAGCTTGAACCCCAGGCAGCTCCCAGTTGATACGATACTGCAACTGTTGTTGGGTGATCTTCAGCAAAATTTTACTTGCATGTGATATCGCTGATATCAGATAATAACTGATGGTCTGTAGTGTGAGCATTCTGTTAGTTCACCTCTCTTTAGAATGCATACAACTACGGATTTCTTCCAGTCACTTGGCAGAGTAGTTGTCTTCTAGATTTCCTATGTGCGCACACGCACATGTCTATTGTACACATATGGGTGTCTCAATTGGCCTAGCTTTGTCGTTGGGTAAATGCCAGTCTTTGGATCTCAAATGGTTGATTTCTTTCTGGTAGTAAGTTTTATTGGGGGCTCTCACAGCTCTCATAACAATCCATACATCAATTGTATCAAGCACATCTGTACATACGTTGCCATCCTCATTTCCAAAACATGTCCTTTTTACTTAAGTTTTTGGTATTGACTCCTCTTTTTTGCCCTCCTTCCCCCGCCCCCGTGAACCTTTGGTAATTTTGCACCATCTGCTCTGTCCCTTCACTCACATTTCCCTTGTTCATCTCTCTAGCGAGCGGGGAGGGGGAAGGAGGTATGTGTTGTGCCTCCATCATTGCAATTGGTTCCTCCACTTGCCCCTTTCTACCCTCGCCCCCCCCCCCAAAAGTTGATTAAGATATGCATAGAAACTAGTGGTGTTCCCCCTACAGACCTGTCCTGAAGGGTGATGAAGGGTCATAATCTCGGGGTCCTACAATCTCGATCTGTCCAGTAAACCTGGTCTTCTTTTTAAGGGTTTTTGTTCCATATTTTCCCCTCACTCTCTTCAGGATCTTCTGATGTGGTTCTAGTCAGAGCTGTGGGGAGTGGCAGTAGGGCACCATCTAGTCCTTGTGGTGTCAGATTGTGGAGAATGAAGTTTGTGTGACCAACTAGTCCATCGAACTACGTGTTTCCATGTGGTTTTAATCTTCATTCTTTTGGACGGAAAGAGGCCAGATGGTGTACATTAGATGGCTGCTCACAAACTGTTCAATTCCAGTCACTACTAACCCAAGTTGGATATAGAACATTGTCTTTGTGACCTTGGTGTTCCTGGAGACCCTAGTCCTCAGCGTCCAGCCCCAGGGAGTCATTCCCTCAAGATGTTTTATATTGAATTTTCATGGTTTTACCTCCTGTATGCCCCACCACATTAGTGAATGTATTTACAGCAAAGGTAAATACACATTAGAAGTAACCGCTCTCAGGCTGAGCCCCAGTGGCGTAGTGGTTGTATGCGGAACTGCGGCCCACTGGGATGGAGGTTCAATTCCCGCTCACAGGAGCAAAGGCTGGGCCTCCTACTCCCACCACCAGGGCAATGATGAAAAAAAAAAAAAAAGAAAAGAAATAACTGCTCTTGGGCTGAGCCCCGGTGGCGTAGGGGTTGTACGCAGGACTGCGGACCACTGGGTTGGAGGTTCAAATCCAGCAGCAAGGCTGGGCCTCCTACTCCCACCTCTAGAGGGCAGTGATGCCCCCCTCCAAAAAAAACAACACGAAATAAGCGCCTCAAACCTATTAGTATTCTCCCACTCTCCTTTCCCTGCTTGTTTAGCCTGCATGTCTATCCATGCATCTACTGGTATTTCACCATTATTGTACATACACAAGACTTTTAAGGGCTGAGCCCCTGTGGCGTAGTGGTTGTGCGCGGGACTGCGGCCCACTGGGATGGAGGTTCAATTCCGGCTCCCAGGAGCAAAGGCTGGGCCTCCTACTCCCACCATCTGAGGGCAGTGATGCCTAAAAAATAAATAAAAAAAAATTAAAAAAAAAAAAGACTTTTAAGTCTTGCATGCTTCTCTGCATGTAAACTTTTTGAAGTCTTTTCGTGTGTGTGTAGTGTGTGCATTGTGTGTGTGTATACATATACACACATGGATGGATGGATGTGTGTGTACCGGTGCGCATGACTCTTCTATTAACTTTAGGGAGCTGTGTGCTGTTGGGCATGATTCATGAAGGAGCTGCAGGAGCCTGGATGAAGACTTTGTAGCTGTTAAATGACATGCCCCTGTGAGCTGCATACATTCATGTGCTTTCTAAAAGGGTAGGATTTTGTCTTAAGGATCTAATGAAACATTATGTCCTATGGTCAACATAACTGGCACCTTTTTTTAAAGTTTATGACTCAGTGCCCACACAGGCAATTCAAAGAAGAAGGATCATTGACGTTCAAAGGAGAGTGAGAGGGCAGGAGCCGCTTTGTTTACTTTGCCATGCTCAATTTATTCTTGCCTCCCAGAAAGTTACTTCCCTCTAACCTTGATTTGCCAATGGTATGTTCAGTCACTGAGCTCCACGCTGTGTAACCTTTGTCACCGTTTAGCAAGAGTAGGTTTGTACATTAGTTTAGCCAGACATTTTCATTTAATCATGTGGTTTTTCTGTAGGGGAACTTGGGGTGGGCTTTTCCACCTGCACCTCAGTCCAGAAGAAATTGAAGACATTTGTGGTGAGCCTATTCCCCTGGCCGGATTGGTTGGCCATGGGACCCAATGCTCACCAGTGGATGTGCAGAGACATGGTCCAAGGGCCCTCTAGAAGTTGTTCCCTTTCCAAAGAAGCTGCCATCGGAGGAACAGTATGTCTATCCTCCGGACAGCCTGCAATCGAAGCAAAGGCCCAGGACGGCCAAGGGGAGAGATGGGAAGAACATGGGTCTGACTCAGCCTCCAAGCTCACCCTACAGCATGGCTTCCATTTGTGAGGGGATCATAAATCTCTTCAGCGTTTAAACATTGGAGTTGAGGTTTCTGTTACTTGCAACTGGAAGCATCTTCACTTATAAACTATGATTAAAGGAATGACGCATAGGAAAATAATTGTCCCAGTTGCTGATTAACTCTGACCTCCAGAGATAATCATCTGGGTCATCAGATAATAAAAAGTATGGAGGTCAAAAGATAAAAATGATGGCGAGGCAGTTAGGGAGGAGGCTGGAGGGGGCTTCTGGAATGACGATAATGTTCGGTTTCTTGATCTAGGTGATGGTTAAGCAGGTGAATTTGCTTATTCTAACTTGCATGCTTCTCTGCATGTAAGTAGACCTAATTTTTTTTATACTTACATTTTTAAAGGCATTGAAATATTATAATCAGATTTCCAAACAAACTGCTTATATCTTGACTGGAAAGACGTGGATGGACATAACCAAGTCAGGCTCTAGGGACCTATTATCTTTGACAAACTCGCGGAAGCTCTTTGTAAAGGCTTCCGGTCTCTAAATATGTGACCAATACACCCTGATCACTGCCCCAAAGCTTTTCCTCTCGATTCACGTAGCAAGGACTCAAAACCTGGCAAGTAAAGGATTTCAGCTTGGAATCTATTTACAGTTCACACTGACAACTAACAAATTAGGCTTTTTATGTATAGGGCTTTGTCAGGCAACATCCTTAGAAACATTTTAGTCGTTAGAAGACCTACTCCGAGGAAACCACTGAATGGAATAGGCAACCCTGAACTTCGTGGTCTGCTTCATGGAGGGAGAGCTATAACATGCTTAGTCAGAAGAATATACGAGCTTTGGGGGGACCAAAATATTTCGAGAAAAGCCTGGCTACACTTGAGGAGCACCAATGAAGAAAGATAATCATTAACCATCTCCTAGAGCTTGTGTGGGGAACTTTTGGAAACCTCTGTGTGTGTGTGTGTGTGTGTGTGTGTGTGTGTGTTTGTGGGCATCACTGCCTCTGGTGGTCGTGGGAGCTACTCGCTGGATTTTGTGTGTGTGTGTGTGTGTGTGTGTGTGTGTGTGTGTTTGTGGGCATCACTGCCTCTGGTGGTCGTGGGAGCTACTCGCTGGATTTGAACCGCCAAGCCCGCGGGCCACAGTCCCGCACTCAACCACTTATACCACCGGGGCTCAGCCCCTGTTCCCCCACCCCCCACCCCCACTGGCAAAGAACCATTTGGATATGTGTAGCATCATTCTCAGACCATCCTGGTCTGAGCATTCAATTAACTCACCCCTACTGTGATGGCTACCATCTTTGGTTGAGGCATGTGACAGCAGCTGGTATTGCTATGTAGCTTGGAGATATATAGTCCTCTCCTGTTTGAGAAACCACACTGACCCCCAGAAACAGAAGCTTGTAGGAATGTGGAGGCATCATCATATCTTACATTTATGTACCACCTTGCTTTCTAAGAGGGTTTTTTTTTGGGGGGGGGGGGGAGCATCACTGCCCTCTAGTGGTTGTGGGAGCTACCCAGTGCTGCTCCTGAGAGCCGCCGCTGGATTTGAACCGTCAAGCCTGCGGGCCGCAGTCCCGCACTCAAACACTTACGCCACCAGGGCTCAGCCCTCCAAGAGGCTTTGACACAGCATCCTGAGTGCAGCCAACCCCCTGAAAGGCAGGTATTACCCTGAGAGAGGCAGGGACTTTAGACTCTGTCAGAGAGGTTTGAACCCCAGCTCTGACGCACTGGTGAAGTGATAATGGGAATTTACTTATGGAACCTCAGTGAATCCGAAGAAGGTGTGGGGACACCTGGAGACATCTTTTATTGTCTCCCCTGGGGGCTGCAGTGCTACTGCCTTAGAAAGCAATCTCTCGGGCTGAGCCCCGGTGGCGTAGTGGTTGTGCGCGGGACTGCGGCCCACTGGGATGGAGGTTCAATTCCAGCTCCCAGGAGCAAAGGCTGGGCCTCCTACTCCCACCACCAGAGGACAGTGACGCCTAAAAAACAAACAAACAAAAAGCAATCTCTCTACGTGGAAGGTACTCTACAGAAACAAAATCACAGCATGAGCAGAGAGAGACATGTACTCCCGTGGTCATCGCAAGACTAGTCACATGAGGAAGCCAGGGAAACAATGTAAAGGCCTTTTGGTGCACGAATGGAGAAATCAAAGCTGAGGTGAGTGTATAGCTGCACCGTACATACTTGTGTATAAGCCCAGTTTTTCTGCACATTTTTAGTGTAGTTTTTGTGGTAAGATTAGGTGCCTCAGGAGGGGATGAGCCAGTTAAGATACAGGGTAGTAGCAATGAAATATGCAACCTTCCTCTAGTTCCCAAATGCTGCCTCCCACCCACTATCATGACCCCCATTCTACCACATAAATCCAGCTAGACCAGGAGATGTACAGTGAAGTTGGAAACATGGGAAACTTAGGATAGATGATCCCTTAAGACTAGTAATAGGAGTGGTAATACCAGGAGGGTGGAGGGATGGAGGAATAGAAAGGGAGAACCAACTTCAGGGATCTGCACGTAGCCTCCTCTCTGGGGCACGGACAACAGGGAAGTGAGTCTTGGGACACATTGGACAGTGTACAGGATGAAAAAAACAACAATTTGTAAATTATTAAGGGTTCAAGGGGGGGCGAAGGTAATATAGGGAACTGATAATGGGGGTCTGGAGGGAGGGAGAATGTTTTGAGAGTGATGATGGCAATGGGTGTGTAAAAGGGACCTGCTTACAACTGATGTTGTTATGGATTGTGATGGGAATTGTATGGGCCCCCAATACAATGATTCATTAAAAAAAAGGGGGGAGGGGAAAGGGGAACTTTTTTTTTTTTAAGAGGATTTGTACCAAGGGCTCAAGTGGAAAATGTTTGGAAATGTATGTGGCAGCATGTGTGCAAATGTGCTTGATACAAATGATATATTGAATGTTGTTGTAGCTGTAAGAGCCCCTGATAAAATTATAAAAAAAAAAAAGGATTAGGTGCCTCGGCTGATATTCATGTTGGCTTATTCTCGAGTATGTACAGTATATCCATCTGTATATATTCCATTTTATATATAGTCCATTATGTGTATTTATATGTAAATATAAATAAAATGAAATACTCATCATTATAGAATAATAATGAAACTGTGAAACACCTTACGACCTGGATGAATTTGGCCGTCACTAGGCTGAGTGAAGTTAGTCAATCACAAAAGGACAAATATTGGACTGAGCCCCGGTGGTGCAGTGGTTGTGTGCGAGACTGTGGCCCACAGGGTTGACAGTTCAAATCCAGCAGCAGCTCTCCAGGAGCAAGACCGGACCTGCTACTTCCACCAGGGCAGTGATGCCACACACACACACACACACACACAAAGGACAAATATTATATGAGTACAGGACTATAAAAGAAAAAAGGCAAGATAAAAACTTCCATAGTTGATAATTGATACAGTACAGTTTTGATTATAGTGGATTCTGTGTTTTCATGAACATGTGCATTTTATACTTCTATGGAAAATTAATTTGACCAATTTACTATTTTGTTTGTTTGTTTTTTGGGCATCACTGCCTCTGGTGGTCGTGGGCGCTACCCAGTGCTGCTCCTGAGAGCCGCCGCTGGATTTGAACTGCCAAGCCCGCGGGCCGCTGTCCCATACTCAACCACTTACGCCACCGGGGCACAGCCCAATATGACCAATTTAGATAATGCGACTTAATAAATGTCTTTACATGATAAACTTTCCCAAGACTATGAATCGAATAAAAGCAATGGTTTTGACAATTGAAAAAAATGTTCCCGGGGGCTGAGCCCTGGTGGCGTAGTGGTTGTGCGCGGGACTGCGGCCCACTGGGACGGAGGTTCAATTCCAGCAGTGGGGCTGGGCCTCCTACCCCCACCACCGGAGAGCAGTGATGACCCCCCCCAAAAAAAAATGTTCCTGGGCTGAGCCCCAGTGGTGTAAGTGGTTGAGTGCAGGCCTGCAGCCCCCAGGCTTGGTGGTTCAAATCCAGCAGCGGCTCTTAGAAGCAACACTGGGTAGCTCCCACCACCACCAGAGGGCAGTGATGCCCAAAAAGACAAAAACAAAGCAAAACATGTTCCCATATTAAAAGAATTCAGTGACAGATATCGATGGTTACAGGAGTAGGAGGAGGGAGGGGAGGAGAGTAGGCTAAGGGGAACCAGATGTTCACATGGGTGAAGCAGTAGACAATATCCTACAAGGAGGATGGGCCCCAAAGACAGAGGATGAGGGAACAGCAAACAGGGCCAGCCCTGGTGAGGGTTGGTAAGTTGTGGAATGCAAGAATGAAGATCTGCTATGTAACGCCCCACCTCGTTCACAATAAAACATTTTTTAAATTCAAAATATGATCAGTAGGGGACGGGGGCAACCACTCAAGGAGAGGGTGAGGATGACTGCACAACTCGACCCATGAAAGGCTCCCGTGAACACTGCGAAGTTGGTGTATGTGCTGCTGTGTATCTCCTCCACCACCATAAACGTGAAGGTGAATGATACACAAGGCGCCATTTTCAAAGCATTTTCACATCCTGATGTACCCATCCCCTGGGACAAGACCTAGAAAGCTGCCTACAGCCCAGAAGACCCTTCGGTGCCCTTCCTGACCTGTC